>VZSR01001651.1:79911-114308 GCA_013398615.1 Brachypodius melanocephalos | reverse complement strand
GCCCCGGGCAGCAGCCGCCCGCGTCCCCGCTGCCCCTGGGGCCGTAGGGCCGCGGCGGCCCCGCGCCCTCCCTAACGATGCCCCATCTCTGGCCGGCGCTTCGCCGCGTCCTCTGGGAATACTGGGCAGCGCTCCTGGTCGGCGGCTTCTGGGGACAGAGCTCGCACGGGATGCCGCATGTCATCCGGATCGGTAAGGGCCGCCGGCGGCCGGAGAACTTCGGGGCCGGGGCGGAGAACGCGCTGCCCGCGGCCGCAGAAGGGGATGCGCTACCCGGGGCTGCGGGATGCGCTGTCCGATGCCGGGGCGGATGTTCCCCCGGCCGAGGATGCCCTGGCCGAGGCTGGGGATGCGCTGCCGGGTGCCGGGGCGGAGGGTGCCGGCGAGGCGAGGCGAGGCTAGGCGGGGGCTGTGTCCCGGAACGGAGCGGGCAGCGCTCTCGGTGCCGACAGCCGCCCCGGGCGAGGTGCGATGGGGATGCTGGGCACCTTGCGAGGAGGAGAGGAGAATGCTGTCCCTCTAGAGAGTGGGGTGCTGGTTCCACAAGGGGAACGCTTTGCTCCCGGAGAGGACAAATGCTTTGCCTCTGGAGAGGGAGGATGCCGAGCCCCCAAAGATGGGGGATGCCGAGCACCCAGAGAGGGGGGATGTTGATTCCTTGGAGGATTTTTGCTCACAGAGGTGGGGGATGCCGATGCCCCGGAAAGGGGGGATGCTGAGCTTGTGACGAGGAGGGCTGCTGTAGCCGGTGCGAGGAGCCGTGTGGACCCTGCGGCAGTAGGGTGCTGTGCAGAGGCGCTTTGACCCGGGGCTGGATGTGCCCGGCACAAGGGACAGACAGCCCAGGGGGGCCCGCGGCGACGAGTCCCGCTGCCTGGAGGATTCCGGTGGGCTGGCTCCGCTGCAGCTGCCGCTGAGGACTAGGCGTGTTTCATTAAATTGCTGAGGTTCTGGGGAAAATTAATTTTTAATAATGTTACATAAAGTAATTGCACAGATAACACCCTGGGAATGAGTCTGCGATCTTTCTTTTTCTAATTAAACGAGATACTTGTTTTAATCATGTCATGTAAAGAACAGCGCTGATTTCTGTTACATCCCATGCACTTTGCCATTGGTACACATTCCTAGGGATTTGCTGTCTGCCCACTAAAAATTACAAGGACGGGTTTACCTGCCTTTTCAGGGCTCAAATTTTAACTCAGAGAAAGCAGTGAAAACTGAATAGATTTGTGAATTATTTTAACTGGGAAATAAATGGTTCTTATTTATGCCAGTGCAACTGCACAGCAGCCATATGAAAGCCAGAAAGAGAAAAAATGCTGGTCCTGAGGGACAGGTGCTTTTTGAAGTGAAACACTGTCACCTCCAGCACGGCTTGGAGTGGCTGCATGGCCCAGATCATCTCACGGACGAGGGTCCATGACTGATTCCTGCAGGCTGAGCATCTGGTCTTCCCCAGACTTCTGTGAATTCTCCACGCACATGTTATCCCGTGTACACTGTAGTGCCAGGAATATTGGTGGAAAAGGTTAATGGATCTGCCTCCGGGGCCTGGGGCCCTGGCGGCTGCTGAACTTTCACCAGAGCCAAGCTGCTTAATATGCTCAGCTTCCGCCTGGAACAGCTGGAAATGTTTTGTGCCACACAAACCCACTCCCGGGAAGGCTCCGCTGCTGCTGACAGGGCATGCTGGGCTTCGCCAGCCCCACTGCAGGAGCGGGGAGGAGGCGTCCTGCTGGTGTGACCCGCCCCCCCCGGCTCTGTCCCCAGCCTGTCCCCACCAAGAGCACCGCAGTGCTGTGGCCGAGTTTCCCTCTACGACAGGTCCCGGGGCTCGGATCCCCTTTGGGACCCACAGCCGTGTGCGGGGGGGCTGTGGCAGCTGGGCTGCTGGCCTGGCAGATCCTCCTGCTCTCGGCTTGGCAGCAGCGGGCCTGATTCTTGGTGGCCAGAGCCGGCTGCTGCCAGGCTGTCGCTACGAGGGGCAGCTGCAGCTGTGGCAGATGCTGGCGGGGGAACGGGAGCCCGCTGGGGCTGGAGGATGCTGAGACTCCCGGGAATACTCGCCTGGCTCATATCCTGGGGGGATATTCGGGCTCAGGAGTATCCCTGGGGGCTCCGTGGAGGTGTTTATTCTGGATTCTCAGTGCCTCAGTTGTCCTGAAATTGGATTTTCTAAGCTCAAAGCAATTGCACAAAAAGGACGGAGGAGATTTCAATGCAGAAGCGGCTGCCAGCCTTCCACGAAAAGCACTTGGGTCTGCTGCAGCTCTGCTCCCCTTCCCCGGACAGGCAGGAAGGCAGGGATAGAGGCAGGGAGGGATGGAGGCAGGGAGGGATGGAGGGATGGAGGCAGGCAGGGATGGAGGGATGGAGGCAAGGAGGGAGGCATGGAGTCAGGCAGGGAGGGATGGAGGCAGGCGGGCAGAAAGGGAGGAAGGGTTGCCCGTTGCAGGAGCACAGCTGTGCCATTGCCAGCACTGCCGTGCCCTCCACAGGAGCAGTCTCGCTTTACCTGCTGAGAAATCCCACAACAGTCGGCCCCTCATCGAGCCACCTTCTTGATCAGTAAAATAAGAAACTTGAAAGATCAGAGAAAGGCTTTAATCGGGGCTGCAGGGAGATCTATGTTTACCTTCTCTCTCAGCTAAAACTGGCATCATTTTGTGACCTCTTTTTCAGCCCACTGGAAAACTGCAGCTTCTTGCCCTGCATTAATTTGTGCAAAGCTGCCCTGGCTTTCAAGTAATTATTTTAATTATTAGGTTATGCCAAGAAGTGGAGAACACTTAAGTAACTATTGGTTTAGCACTGAAAATCAAACCAGAAAGAAAGCAGGTAACTTCTCAAAGATCTCTTTTTTCTTCTCCTGTGAAGCTGACTATTAAAATAAATACAGGGAGAGATATCTAAGAAAGGGAAGAAAAAGCTAAAAGCACTCTTTCCCTCACCAGTAAAATATAAATATTTAATCTACACATCTAAACATAATCTATACATGCACAAGTACAAAGAGAAATCTGTGCCTTGTTACTGGATGGGGGGTTTTTTAAGCAGCAGTTTGTATCTGAAGCTTATTCAACAGCTGCTCCGTTATTACGCAATCTGTTAAATATTTGAAAATGCCGTATCAGAAAACACCATCCGGAGCTGCTCCAAGTGCTCAATTCAGCTCCCAGTTCTACTCAGGAACAGAGACGGAGAAGGGTGGTGGTGTGAGGAGCTGCCCCGTGCTCACCCCCAGTAAAAAATCCAACGCTGCTGCCAGCGCTCACTGCGGCTGAGCTCCGGGAGATCACACCTGGTACCAGGAGCTGCGCGGAGCAGCCGAGGGCTTGCAACACCGTGCCCCTCGCAGCTAAAAACACTGAGAGAGAACGAGGCGGTTACGGTGCCGTGGAGAGCCCATTTGTCTGACCTTTCACTTGGATTCAAAAGCCGTAGTAGCACCCTTCAACGCGACAGACAGACGATGCCATTTTGTGGAGCTGATGGCACCATCCCTGACAAAGCCGGGCGGGATGAGTGGAATGGGTGGCGCAGGTGGAGCTGCACTGGCGGCTCCAGCAGACCCATTCCAGCCTCCTGCTTTGCTGAGGCATCACCAGAACTCACTCGCAGTGATTATTTTGAGGGGTGATGTGTCAGTGAGAAACAAGTGTGGGTCAGATGCCAATGGGTTGGGATCAGTAAATTGTAAAGATCAGAGCCCTCGCACTGGGCAGGCAGTGGGAGCTGGATCTGGGGCTTCCTGAGTGGGTTTGCACTCAGGTGCTGCTGAGGAGGTGGCACTGAAGTAGGCTGCCCTGCTGCCATCACTGCCCTTGGCCACCCCACTCCTGCCAGGAGTGCAGCTGATGTGACCCTGCCCTGCCTCTGGGTCACCCCAACCCCAGCTGTGTGCTCATCCTGCCCCTCTGCAGCAGGACTGTGCTGGGCCAGGGAACGGGTTCATTTTCCTTGCTACATTTTAAAAGGCATCACCTCCACATCTAGGTCCTCACATTTATGCCAGGTTTTTCACTAAGTTTCTGTTCCTGCTGGTGTTTGTGGCAATAATCCCACCTCAAGAATGTCTGACAGTCCCAGTCCTGCATCTCTGAAGTCTCTGTGAGCAGGAGCAGTCTCTAGCAAAGATTTAAAACAAATGACCCTGCGTGAGAAATTTATCGAATTTTATTTCTTGTAGTGTCTTTCTAAGCTATGTTTGCATAGAGAAGGGGTCACGGCATTGATTGTTTGTATGATTTGCAAGTAACACAGAAAATACAATCAAATTGGAGTTCGTGTGAGAAAAATATCATTGATTATTTTACACAAATACATAGAAAACAAATTCTGTGGATAATTATCCTGCTCTGTGTGATTGGCTTTTCTGAGGCTTATTATGCCTGTCAGGAATCTTATTTTGAAACCACCTTCCCACACTCTGCAAATGAAGTTGTATTTTTAAAAATAAAGGCAGAAACAGGCTTTTCCAGGCTGAAAAGGCAGAGCCCAAGGGCTGGGAGCTGCACAGCCATGGGGGACAGGAATGCTGGAGTGGGAGCCCTCAAAAAGGCAGCTCGAGGGGTTTTCTGCTCAGCTTGTGCCTGGTGACCAGAGTGGCCAGTGTCCTTTGGGAAGGCTGGCAGAGGATGGCACTCAGGGTGTTTTTAAATCACTACTATTGCCTTTGTAGCTTCTCCTGCATTCCCTTGGGCATTTCTGTGACCACCACTCAAGCATTTAATGGTTGATGAAGTTATTTCAGGTCATAAGACGCTTTGTGTGTCAGATAACACATTCTGGTAATTTCAGCAGGATAGGAGGGCGGCAGCGTAAATTGTTTGGTGGTAAATGAATTCTGAATACATTTGAATAACAATGTTAACTCTTTATCACAAAATAGTCTAATTATTTGATCTTGGCATTCTCTTGAGACCTTCATACAGGAAATTAAGATCAAACCACATACCAGAAAAGAATAGACTCTCATTTATCACGAGGCGGGAGAGACAGCAAAGCAGACAGCTCCGTGCTGGGCTGCTGCCTCAGGGCACTTGGACAGCCCTCGGGCTGGAGGCAGCAGGGTGTGGAAACAGTTTGCAGGGCGAGGGAGCCTTGGCGGGATTGTGGTGCACAGAGAGATGGATGCACGTAACCTGACACTGGGACACACAGACACACAGTGGGATAAGCTGGGACACACCGGGACACACACCGGGACACACACCGGGACACACTGACACGCTGGGACACTGGGACACACAATGGGGCACACTGACACGGTGGGACACACTGGGACACACAGCCACACACTGGCACACAGAGACACACCCCAGGACACACAGACACGCCCCAGGACACACTGACACACGCGCCTGTGCCATGGCAGCTGCTTCTGGTGCTGCAGTGTCACGTCTGGTTTTATCACCAGCAGGTGCAAATCCCCCTCTATGAACTTCATCTCCGATGCTTTTATTAACAGAATTCGGCAGAGGTTGGTGCTATGGAAAGGTTCCTGCAAAGCCTGCACGGAGCGACACTAAAAAGAAAGCCAGGTCCCATTTCCCGCGGGAAAAGAAGCGCTCCTCGGGCACAGAGCAGCAGATCAGGGAATTAACACATCTAAAGGAACTGCAGCCTCCCTTCCTGTCGCGATATGCCCCGCATCGGCAGAGGGCAGTGCCCCGCCGCGTCCCGCACCCTGCTCCCGGAGCAGCCACCGGCGCGGATCTCGCAGCGCTGGCACCGAGCCGCCGTGATGCTCCAGCATCTCTCTCCTGGAGGAGAGCTGGGATCAAACCCGCGGTGTTCATAGCCAGCGTCAAGCCTCCTAATCCAGTGTAATGTGCAGCTCCACCAGTTTCGCTATCTCCTTTTCCCCTCCTCTTGGCTGCGGCTTTGACGCGGTGCTGTCCGGGCGGCTTTTCCCTCCGCACAGCAGAGCAGTCTGTGGGAAAGGCAGATAGCGAGTTGAAAGCGCCAGAACCACGGGAGAGGGGCATAGAGGCAAATGTTGAGAAGAACTGTGGGCTGAAGGAGAGGATAAGAACTGCACTAGGAGGGAATAGATGTGGGACAGGAGTGCTGTGCCCCTTTGAGGATCCAGCTTGGTTTGCCGGTCAGGGATTGTCGCAGTATGGGCCGATGCAGAGGGGATTCAAACTGGATGGGGGTTCAGGCATTGATGCTTTGATTCATGTTATTAACAGTGAAAACAGGGATGATGTGCTGCTATTTACCACTTGGAATAAAGGCTAAAATAAATGCCAGTCCTTAGCGCAAGCGAGAGCTCTCAAAGCAGGTGGAGGGCTCAGCTCGTTGCTTTGTCTTTGCTCCTGCACCAGCTTTCCTTCGTGGTTGCATTTGTTAACCCCTCCTGCCTCCTCTCAGCCCCCTTGCTGTGCTGCACCCGGGGTACCCACGGCTTCACTACTCAGGTTTGCACGGTGAGACTCTCACCACCTGGGTCCTCGTACTTTAAATCCACAGCGAGACTCTGAGCACGAACACACAAACGCGGATGTGACTGCTCCGTTATTTCTGGCAGAGAAGATCATCGGGAAAACGCGGTTCAGCTGCAAACGGCTGAGGAGAGCGTGGGGTACCCCTGCGTCAGAGGCAACCCCAGCGCTGCTGTGAGCTTCCCCCACACTGCTCAGCTCTGCAGCACTGGCAGGAACAGAGAGAAGCAGACACCAGCCTTGGCCACCACACAGTATCTGTGTTATTTAATGCTTTAGTCCAGGGACCTCGTTAGACCTCGGATTTTCTGCTGTGCCTCAGCCAACAAGCAGCTCCCCTCTGCGTGGGGTCAGATTCAGAGTATAAAAATCAGAATTAGGAAGTAGTAAAGGGAACAGCTGGCACATTCTGTATTGTCTCGTTGTGCCTGGGACATTCAGCACAGCGGTGTGACCTGGAAAGCAGCAGGAAGGACTGGGGCATGGACCATGTGGGTACGTTTGGAGAAGTTTTTAAACAGACAGAGAAACCAGCTAATATCAAAGGCACAAAACAAAGGCTTCAAATTACGTAAGTGTTCAGATAAATTCTTGAATTTGGGCCTTGCACTTTGCTCATCACTCTGGAAAGTGAGCACTGGGGATCCCCTCTAAGGGGTACCAGCTACTAGCATCAGTGGTGCCCTTGCAGCAGCTGGGTGGAAATGGTGGCTCCTAACTCCAGTAAGGACTGGGATGAGGCCACTGGCTGTGACAGTGGCCACTGGGCACTCATGAGCTGGTAATGACACCTGATGGCTACGGCATGTCCTTTGTTCAGACTGGGAGACTTGGAGGTGAACAGACCAGATCTCTGAACTCCCCAGCTCCCAGGAGAGCAGGAACGTACGTCATTCCCAAAATAACAGAGCTGGTGCTGCAGAATCCAAACTTGATTAGAGACGTGGAAGTGTACAGGGAGAGAATGAGCACTGCCGTGGGTGGCTTCCCCCCACTCTAATGAATAGACGGCTGTCAGCTCGCACTTTCCTCCCAGGATGAAACAGTAAATAAAATCTGGTATAACCCACAAATTTAGCTGAGTTACGGCTGTCTATTGAAGTGTTAGACTTGTTGGTTAGTTTTGCAGGGAATTCAAGGCACTCTGAGGGAAGTCACCACAGTGATTTCGAATTCCACCCCCTGTGAGACACTGTGCCTGCCTGGGCACCTGGGCTGAGGGGGCTTTTTCCTGGCTGCAGCAGGAGTTTTGTGTTGGGAACAGGGTGGATTTTGTTCTGAATGGAACAAGCAGCCACAGCACCTGCTCAGCAGAGGATACAAGGCTGGATGTCACAGAATTCCAGAATGGTTTGGGTTGGAAGGGACATCAAAGCTTATCACATTCCATCCCCCCTGCCATGGGCAGGGACACTTTCCACTATCCCAGGCTGCTCCAAGCCCTGTCCAACCTCGCCTTGGACACTTCCAGAGATTCAGGGGCTGATATACCCTGGGGGCTCTGTCAGGTCACCCTGCCCAGTACTGGCATGCAGGAACAGCCCCTCAGCCACGTGAGGGAGGTTCCCTTCCTAAAGAGCCTTGGGACAGACACCAGTCCCTTAGCACTGCAGAACTCCAAGATGACGTTCTTTTATTGGGTGTGCAGCAAAAGGTACATCATGATTAACCTTAAAAGCTTATGCTTTTTCTTTGCCTGTGTGAGACAGATTTATAATATTTTCTCTTTCTTTTTTAACGCTGGATTCTTAGTGCAGACAGTGATTTATTGAATAATCAATTTCCTTATCTACGTAACGCATTCAGGTGATCCATCAACCCCAGATAATCAATCCAGCTTGGGATTTTAAGTGTATATATGTATACTTGTATATATATTTTCCTCCTGTACCGTTGTCAGGCCAAGTAATGTCTCCCTTTCTTTGCTCCTTTCCCAGTGACTTTTGTTTATGGTGTGTAAAAGAAACCCCCCGACATTATATTACACCTTGTAAGTTTTACGGTACTTGAGAGGTTTATGTGCTATGAATGTAAAGGGCAATGCAATAACGCAAAGGGCAGTGAGACATTTTTAAGCTCAGAAGGATATACACGGAGCTGAGGAGATAAATCTGGGAGCATAATCGTCCCACTGTGTCTCTCCTATTTATGAGAGGAAAAGACATTCGCTGCAAATCATGCTCTGGGTCACTCGTGCCCTGGTCTCTGCTCTGTGCTGTTTTATTGGCTGATTTAACTGCTCTTAATCTGCTTTGGGAATCTCTACCCTGCTTTGGAGCCGTGTTTGGACCCAGCAGAGGGGGCTGAGTCCCTCTGTGATGTTATTCCCCATCCCTGGGGTGGTTCAGTCATCCTGTGCATCTCAGGGACTGGGGTACGTGGAATGTGATTTGTCTGTCCCCTGTGAGTTGGAAATGAACCGTAGGAGGAAGCAAGAGGAGCCACAGTTGCCAAGTCTGGAGCTTAGGGGTGGTTTAGCTGGGAAAGAGAAGCCTGGGTTCAGCCTCCCACAGCACTGCTGGAGTTTGGGCTGGGCAGGAAACTGTTCCCAGAATAGGTCTGGGAATTTCACTGTTCCTATGAGGAGAGGAACTTTCAGATTCCTGAAACAATCAAGCCATGAATCCCTCTGAAATATGAAAATTCAGAATTCAGCATTTGCAATTAGCGGTAGAATTGGAGACAAAATGCCATTAATTTCAGAGGTCAAGATAAGTTGCATACAAATGTCACTGTTCCATGTGCTTCATTCAAAATCCAGTTTATTTTGTGGGCTTACGGTGGCAGAAATGCTGATGATTTTGCTATTGCCACATGTTAGGTACTTTCTGTGCAGGAAAAGATTTTGCCTTAATTACTTTCAGTTTTAACTGTCTGGCACAGAGACTGGATTTTCCTGATTTGAACCATCTCATCAAAAGTTGAGAACTAAACAGAGACTGAAAATCTCAAGATGTCGCAGAGCCCCATGGAGTTGCCAGGAGTAGGAGCTGATGGCCGGTGTCCTGCTCCCCGTGGTGACAGCAGCTCTCCAGAATGTCCCTGGGATGGGAGGAGGGGAGAAGAAGCTGCAGGAGAATCCTCTGTATCCATGTCCCTCCCATTCAAAGAGTTCTGCAGAGCCCAGCACCTCCTGCAGCTCCAGGTGCCATTTGTTTCAGCAGTAATGCCATTACCAATTTAAGCTGAACCAGGGACCTGTAAAAAGGAGGTTCTTGGTTTAAATCTCTGATCTATAAAATCTTAAGGACCTGCTCTTTCTTTATAGGGAAAGAAAACCATTTTCTTTCTCATTTTATGCACTTTTTTTCTTGTGAATTTTTATTTCTGCAAAAGCAGTTTTTGTCATCTTTGCTTAGATGAAATTCAAAGCAAAACCCTGGATGTTTTGCTTCAAGGTGGCGTCTCAGTTTGGCTCACAATATTTGAATGGAAATAGGACCTGTAGTTTTCTTTCCTATTCATCTACATCACGGTGAAAATGTTGTCCAGAACAGGTGTTTCAAGGTCTTACATGAAGCCAATAATATTTTTTAAAATGTGGAGCTTGTCCTTGCAGAGTTAATCAAATTCTCTTTAGGTTAAAGTTACAAATGAAATGTTGAATACAAGGAATGCTCAGTTCTTCCAGAAGCTATCTTCTACCGTGTGGTATATTCCAATAGCCAGAACTGGCTTTGGATGTGTGCCCATAAAGGATCTGTAAAAAAAAATAGTTAGAGCCATCTTTATTTTCCTAGACATTAATGCAGTGGTTTCTGTTTGAGTGGTTTTCTCTCCTGCAGTGTAACTTCATCTATGAAATGTGGCAATTTCAGTTTCTGGATCCATTTCCTCCAGCTGAAGGGAGTGCAGTGGCACAGGGCACCCAGAACGCAGCCTGAGCTGCAGATCCTCCTCTTCACACTTTGGATTTGCGTTTATTGCTGAAGTTTTTGGAGGTGATCATCACCTAATTGGCTGTCACTCCCTTTCCTTCTCTCTCTAACTCCAAGGATCACACACTCACACACTTGGTGTGAAGGAGCAACTCATCCTTAAGGATGAGCCACAAGGAAAGCCCCCGATCCTTCCTCAGGACTGAACCTGGCAGATGTGACCTGCCCTGGGCTCCTGCACAAGCACAGCCACTCCCTCTGGGACTTTCATCTCACATGCTGAACTCTCCTCCTCATCCCCAGGCCTCAAAAGTGGAGAGAAGGGATGAACAGAGTTGAAATCCAGAACAAGCTGTACTTCTTGGTATTTTAAGAAAATGCTGAATTTTAAGACAATTCAGAGTTTTCTCAACAGCTGGATGGGATTTTTGCCACCAGTGCTTGGGAACAGAACCTTCAGAACGTTCCTGGCTTCCTAAAGATCCTGTGAGGTGCCACCAGCCTGGGTGACAGCACTGGTGACACCCTGAGCACCCACACTAACCTCACCACCACGTGCACATGAGTTAAATGGAAGTTTTCACCCAGCCATTGATATTTAGTGCTGCCCTAGGCACTTGGTCTCTATATTCTGTGTTATTAAGGTCATTCTATGTGGTTACACGGCTCTTTGTGCTTTGTGAGTGTTTGTGGGGAAACCAATTTCCATATGAATTATGGAAGTTGATACCAACAGGGCTGTAATTCGTAAATTGTTCTGACAGCAACATTTTGTAACAGAACACAGAGAAACCAGGGTAATAAAACTTACCATTAAGGGAGTGGACTTGTGAGTCCTAGAAAGAAATCTTGTCCAAGGATTATTTATGATCATTGCACACCAAAATGTGGTTTTGCATTTTTATTGCTGGCAAATTACTTGTAAACCCACCAGGGAGCTAATGATTTTTCCTCTGAGGCCAGGCAACTTCATTTTGGTTTATATATACCCATTTCTGAGACCAGTTAAGCTGTCACTTTTGATTTATATTAACAACAATTATTTCAAAATACCCTGGGTGTTAAAGTGTTAACTGTCCTGTGACTCCAGCTGACAAAATCTGCAGGACAGTGATTCCTAAGGAGGATGGTGGTGCCTGGGCAGGTTTTCCCTGGGTCCCTGTAATGGTGCTAACTACCTCTAATGGGGAGCAGGGATTATTTATGTTCTTCTGCAGCCTCTCATTAATTTTTCAGAGCGCTTGTTCAACGAGTCTTGACTTCTTGGCTCCTTCATTAGTGTCACCTGCTCAACAGTGTGGAGCAGGGCAGGTGACACTTCAGGGAGGAGCATTTCAGTTCAGGTTGCTTTATGGGGGGAGAGCAGGAGCAGGAAGCTGTGGACAAGAAGGAGGCAGCAGGGGCAAGATTTTAGTGAGGTTTTATTCTCCTCAGGGGGCTGCTGGTGCAGGGGCTCAGTGGCCTGAGCCTGCCTGGCAGCTCCCATCACCCAGGGTTGGTTTCCCATGCTCTAAACCTCCTTGGACACCCTCCAGGACAGTGCGGCTCTCCCAGCCCCAACAATTTGGGCTTTTCCAGCATCACTGAGGGGTCCCTGTGCCCAGAGCCTCCGGTGAAGCCTTGGCTGCTCCTGCTCCTGCTCCCACCCTGTCAACCAGGCTGAGTTCAGCTGTGCCCCCCCTTTATGTCCTGTCCCCCAAATGCCATCGAGGCCTCTGTGCCACTTTATAGGACAGCAGCCTTTACCTCCTCACTCCTCAGGGTGCTCCAGTCATTCCCAGCAGGAACACCCTGGCTGCAGGGAGCAGCAGAGAGCTCAAAATCAGCCTTATGAAGGTGAAGGGAGCACTAAATTATTCCTTGCCGTGGCTGCCAGGGCGATGACACCTCTTTTTTTTGTGATCTGCAACCTTGGACAGACTTTCCTGGTGCAACAGAGGCAGGAGCTGCCTCCAGGGATCACTCAGTGGTGCCCACCCACTGCTGTCAGTCCCTGGGCACAAGTAGCAAATGCATGGAGATGTTTGTTAGGTTTTGGGGGTCATGGGACATTTGTACATTGATTACCAAAGTCAGTAATGACTAATTGCATTTTTGATCGTAGCAGAGCATTTTGTTAGAGCCACATTTCCTTTATGGATTTTCAAAGCCTTATTTTTAGAGAAGTATTTTTTGATCTGTTGTTGGCTCCTGTTCTGCTCTATTAGAGACTCCCTGCATGGCTTTGAACAAATGACTTTGCTCTTCTGTGCCTTAATTCTGTGCTTGTAAAATAGGGCTGAGCACACTACCAGCTCCTCTGAGCTGTGGGAATGGGAAGGGTTTAAAACCTGCAGATGTCAGTAGCCGAGCTTGCCACACCCAGCAGGATCTTCGAGGCAGAAGAAACACATTTGAGCAGGCACAAGCCTATTACCAGTGAAATACTGGGATTATAACCCGGGACTCTCTTACTGGAGCAATTCTGTGAGGGGGAAAAAAAAAAAAAGTGTCCTAAATACACTTAACTGCTTATTTAATGTAGATTTTAAAAGTTATTTATCAAAATTTAGCAACTGTTTATTCAATCCAGGACTGGAAAGCCTTTAAAACACACTCTTAATAATCCCTCTGTATTTAACTAATGTACAATAGCTTGTGCTATTACATCGCAATTACATCCTATTTGAGACACTTAATTAAAAGGGAGGCTGTAATAAGCTCCCAATTGTTTGGCTCCTCAGCCAGACCCACATGATGGAGGATTCTGCCTGTCAGAGAGTGCCAAGCATATCCTGGAATGACACAGTGGTAGCATGGAGTTGGTTCTGTGTGGGGCTGGGTCTATGTGGGGCTGGGTCTGTGTGGGGCGAGTTCTGCGTGGAGCTGGTTCGTATGGGGCTGGTTCTCTGTGGGGCCAAGTCTGTGCATGGCTGGGTCTGTGTGGGGCTGGTCCATTTAGGACTGGTCCATTTAGGGCTGGGTCCATGTGGGGCTGGTCCATTTGGGGCTGGTTCTGTGTGGGGCTGGGTCTCCACAGAGCTGGTCCATTTGGGGCTGGTTCTGTGTGGGGCTGGATCTGTGTGAGGCTCAGTCCATGTGGGGCTGGTCCATGTAAGGCTGGATCTGTGTGGGGCTGGGTCCATTTAGGGCTGGGTCCGTGTGGGGCTGGGTCTGTGTGGGGCAGGATCTGTTTGGGGCTGGTTCTTTGTGAGGCTGGATCTGTGTAGAGCTGGGTCCGTTTGGGACTGGTTCTGTGTGGGCCTGGGTCCATGTGAGCTGGATCTGTATGAGGCTGGTCCATGTGGGCCTGGGTCCATGTGAGCCTGGGTGTGTGTGGGGCTGGGTCTGTGTGGGGCTGTATCAGCAGGGTCATGACCACACAGGGCTCTCAGGCCTTGGGGATCACTCCCACTCCATTTGGGATGACTTCAACCATGGGATGCTCTGGGAGAGAAGTTGGACCATGGATATTTTATGCTCCTGGATCCCAGAGCTCCCCAGGACTGGAAAGTCACAGACCAAGGGTGCTCTTCAGAAGCAGCTGCCCGTCACAGCAGCTCTGGCTCCATCCCTGCCATGGCAATCAGCACCAGGCCCTTCCCTGCAGGAGCCACCTCCAGCTTTGGCCAGAAGTTCTGATGTGCAGGAGCAGCCTTGGAAGGTGCACCAAGAACGAAATGCTGCCTGATGTTCGTGGGAACCTTGGGAACCTTGCTCTGCTGAGTGTCTGAGCAGCCCACGGTCTGCCCTGCTCTGCCCTGGCCTCTCCCACAGCTGGGAATCATCAGTCTGGCACCCAGTGCCCTGCTGGTATGGTTATCCTGCCTTGTGCCAGGCTGCCACTGGCAGGTTCTGTGGAGGAGCTCTCAGACATCTGTCTGCAGCCAGCTGCTTGCCATCCCACCAAGTGACTGCTCTGCTTCTCTCAAATGAAAAATAATAATCCAAGCCCCCTTCAATTCAAGCCTGTTTGAAATCAGAAGTGACAACAGCTTTGTGCTGGCTCCATGTCAGGATATGAAGTTAATTTTTATAAGTGATTCTTTTGCTTTTAATTTATCAGCCTGAGATTCAAAACTGAGAAACACAGGGACCCCATGAGACATGCCTGAATCTTTCAGGAGTGGAGACTGTTTATTCAAGTACTTAAATAACTCTTAATTGTGTGGTTGATCCTACAGCACAGTGCACAGAAGGCAGAATAAGAGATTCTTCTGCTCCCTGGGTCACTGTCCAGGCTCTCACTGTGGTGCCTGTGCCCCTCAGGGGCAGCAAACCCCAGAGTGAACCAAACTCTTCTCCTACAGAGAACTGATAAAACAAGTGCAGAGGGATCGGTGTGCAGCAGCTCTTTGGGTTTTGCAGGGGATTTCGAGGCCAGCCCAGGTTTATGAGCTGCCCATGAACCCATAAAAATCCCATTTTCCTCTCTCAGTTCTGCAGTTGTACTTTGTTTGCAGTCTAAATCTAATAAGAGGATCAAGGGAGGTTTTGGCAGGGAATGGTTTCCGTCCTATCAGAGGTGACAGGTGCAGCCACATGTCAGAAATCCAGGACAGCAACCCTTCCCTCCCAGGCATGGGCCAGAGGAGGCTGTTCGCTGGGATTTTGGTTAGGAAAGGAAGGATGCTTCAAAGTGAAGGGGAAACAGAAACCTCCAGGTGTTTTCTGTTGTTCCAACAGCTTTAAAACGATGTTTAGATTTCATGTATGGGTAATTACACGCACTTGGGTGGTATTTAATGCCAGCCACTGATGGATGCTCTATAATCCTATAGAGGGAGAACACGTTTGTTTTCTGAGGCTAACTGCACACAATCTGTTATTGTGTGATGCTGAATACTTTGAGGGTTGGTGCCTTTCAGTGTTGAGCACAAAAGCCAGGCCTCCTCGACAATAACCCCCATTAATCAGGCATCCCCAGCCTGCAAGCCTCCAAGACCGCAAAGTCTTCTTTGTGTGCCAGAGCTTGCCAGGATTCCACACTGAAAAACCTCCCACTGATCTCCCCCTCTTTCATTTCTTGCTTTATTTGGTTTAAATGGGAAAACAGCCTCCCAGTACAGCTCCCACTGCTTTAGCTGCATCTCCACACATTTCTTTTAAAGTAACCAACAGCTTATGGTGGGAAGGAGAAGCAGCTGCATCTTGCTGGGAGCAGGGGAACTTCGTTTCCAGTGGATTCAGCTCCTTTTGTTTTCCACAAGAGCTGTTGAGTGCTCGGAGCTTTAAAAAATACAGCCACTCATTCAGGCTCCTGGAACATGGATTCGGGGGAGAGGTGTTCTGCAGGCTCTCCAGAGAGCTGGAAGCAGGAATGAAGATCCCGCAAGTGCCCCACTGGCTGCTGTGCTTGGCTACACTCCCACAAACTCCTATGGGAACTGAAATTTTGGTGGTCAACTCAAGTTTTCATCACTGCTGGAGTGCTCAGCTGTGCTGTTTGATATGTGCCAAAGTCCCCAGTTCCTCTGAGTGGATGGGAATGGCAGAAGGAGAGGATGCAGTCTGAAGCTGCACTAATGGATGTTTAGGTTTGACATTGGAAAAAAAATCTTCACTGAAAGAGTGATTGGGCACTGGGATGCTCTGCCCAGGGAGGTGGTGGAGTCACATCCCTGGACGTGTAAAAAGAGACTGGATGTGGCACTCAGCGCCATGGTTTAGTTGATGAGGAGGTGTTGGGTCATAGGTTGGACTTGATGATCTTAAAGGTCTTTTCCAGCCTAGTTCAATCTGTGAGTCTGTGATCCTGTGATGCTGTGATGCAGGACCACTCCAAAGTGAGCCTGCTTTTACTGAGGTGCTGAAGTGCACCAGGGCTTTCAGAGCCACATCCTGAGTGGAGTCACTGCAGGGCCAGGGCTGAGCTGAGCTGGACAGCAGCTGTGCACTGAAGAGAATGGGAACTCTGGGCAAGAGGGAGCATGACTAGGGGCTGGGGAAGGAGGTGTCAATCACCTTGATGCCTTGGGAAAGCCGACCTGCAACAGAGACTGGACAGAGCTGGAGAATAAAGGAGATATTTATTGAAAGGCTTTTACAGATACACCTTAGGCAGGACAAGAGCCTGACCAGGGCTACACCCAAGGTGGACCCAAAATGGTCACAAAATGGACAAATGGTCACGAGGTCTCGAACTTTTATGAGTTTTGGTCCATTTGCATATTGGGGTTTAATTGTCCAATTACAGCTTTGGGTTGTGAAGTTCCATCCTTCTTGTTTTCTCTCTTCAGCCACCCTTGTTTGTGCTTTTGGGCCTGAAACTTGTACTTGTTGTCCTTGGTCTTCATCAGAAAAGGGATTTGTTCTGTGTACCTACTCTGTGAAGAGCTGACTGACACTTAATATGAGCTCAGAACTGCACTCCTGGGCAGCACAGAATCTGAAAAACATGAAAGCTAAAACTGAGGGCATCAACCTGGCTGAGAAAGGGGATTTGAGGAGAGTAGAGGATGTTCCAGGGTGGCTCATCCTTTTCCTCTTGGCCAGCGCACCACAGCCAAGACACTGTGGTCAGCCAGCTGGCCAGATTCCCTCAGGGCAGGAAAAGCCATGGGTTTGTGGTGTTTCTTGGGGAGAAGGGCCCCCCACAACGACTTAAGGCATTTTGGAAAAAACCAAAACATGCAAGAAAAGCCAACCAAACTTGGACTGCAGTTGGACACTTGGATCTTGAGCAGTGTGCAACCTTCACATCATCCAAGTTGTATATTCCTCCTGAAGTCAGTCCCTGCCTGTCCTTGAGGGGCAGTTTCTCAATGGAGAAAAGACTCCTCTGAGCTGCCAGCCAAAATAAACCTAATTGTTGCATTGTGTCTGAGCAACTCTGAAAGTTGCCAGTAACAGCTAGCTCAGACCATCACAATCAACATAATTTTAGTCTTAATTGCTAAGTATTGCTGTAGAAAGACTGGTTGTCTTTCTGCTCCAAGTCCTCACAGTTGCTCACCCAGGTTTCAAGATGCAGTGAAAGTTTTTGGGTTGGTTTTTTTTTCTTCTTTTTCACACTACGTTTCAAATGCTTCATTGTCAAACTGGTTAAAAGCCCTTATTTATAAAACGTGTGCGTCTCTTTCAGCTTAACTGAAAAGGCATTAAAATAACTGCAGCTGTGGAAAGAATAATTACAGCGAGATTTTGTCAAGGACTCTCTTGTCTGATGTTGCCATCTGTGACATGGTGAATGCAAAGATCATTTGAAACATAGGCAGTTAATGTAGAGAATAATTTCAGAGCTTTCGATATTTATGGTAAATTATTTAACTTTATTGTTTGGTTTTATGGCCTCATTATTCTGTGTCGTAAGGATCTCTGCTTTTTGTGTTGTTCTGCACTTCGATTTCCACTTTGTGAAGAAAAGAACCCTGCAGTAAAAGTAACACTTCACACATTTCAGAAATGTTTCAAGGAGACATCATACTAATCAGATTATTTTCATGCGCCTCAGTATCATCCTTGATGTCTTAAAAAAAAAAATCTGCAGAGAAAGATCTTATTGACCAGGTGTTAATAGTCAGTCCTTCAGGCATGGGCAGTGACAGGGGTGGGTAAACATTACATTGCATTAATTTTCTCTTGTCTCTTAGAATACTGTTTCTGAGACTCCCTCTGAGAGGACATCACTGCATTATTTCCTTCAACAACCCCTGACTGGCCAAATTAGGAACAGACTGTCGCACTGGAAATGAGTAATTGGCTGCCAGAGACACAGAAAAGGGGACTTGGCTTGCCCGGCACTGGCTGTCTGTAGCCAGGGCTCGTGCTGGAGCCGAGCTCATGTGCTCGTTAATCAAATGAGGGCATGGCCAGGCTGTGGGGCAGCTCCTGCCTAGGCACTGCCAGGATCCCCAGCTCCTCCAGCTCCAGCTGGCTGTGTCCCATGTCACCTGCACATCCCACCCCATAGCAGGATGGGGAAAACACCCCTGAGAGCATTTCCTTCGTGTGCCCAGGGTGCAGCTCCTCCACTCAGCTCTGAGCAAGGTGTGAGCAGCTGTCTGCAGGGAGGGTGACTGCAGGAGGAGGTTGTGATGGGGTGAGGGTTGATGCTAAAAACAGAGGCCAGACAAATTCAAGGGAATAAAAAGCAGTTCTATTTATTGAAGGGCCTTCAGGTATATTTAGGGGAGACAAAGCTCACCAGGGGCTACACCCATAAATGGACAACAGGTCACAGGTTTTCACACTTTTATAAGTTTGGTCTATTTCCATATTGAGGATTAATCTTCCAATTACAGCTTCAGGTAATGAAGTCATTTACCCCAAGTTTGCTGCCCCCAACTCACTTTTGTTTCCATCTCTCAGGGCCTGAGGCAGTGAGGTGTCCTTGATTGCCAGGCCTGGAGAGGAATTGTTGTGTCTGACCAAAATGGGGAAGCAGCAGCTCACACTGTGTGTGGAGTTTAGAGTTACACATATATATACACACATATACACATAAATTATATAGAATATAAAAGCTAAAATCCCAAGGCATCAGGGTCACCCTTGGTACCGCACTCACTGTGCTTGTTCCTCTCCATGGCTGCTTACTGCAGACCACCCCACAGCCTTACTGTGCAGTCCAGGGGATGATGCTGCTCACAGAGGATGAGGTTTGCTCCCTCTGAGGAACTTAATGTGGCTCCATGTGAAAAGCTTCCATCAGCACTTTCCTTGGAGGCGCTGCACAGCCCATCCTTAACGGCGTCGTGAAGTGCAGCAAGTGCCTCCAGCAGCCTTCCCTGCTCCTGCAGTGCTCCCACAAGCCCAAGGACATCTGAGACACAGGTATTTTAAGCTTAGCAGAGGTATTTTGTCTGATGTGAACTTTTCAGGGGAATTGGGATTGTCTTTCTGCCAGGTGAGGGCTGCAGCTCCATTGTGTGGTGGCAGTCCTGGGCAGCTGCTTTGAAGAACGTGAAACAGAACTTGAGAGGGATTAGGAGCCACCTGTCTGCCCCTGCAGAAGAGTCTCTTACCCCCAGCCTGCCTTCTGCACCGGCTGTGTGTGCCTTCTGCAGCTGCTCAACATCTGGATCTCTGTCTGGCTCTGTCCATGCTAATGGGGTACCACAGCCTGAACACACAGAACAGCTCCACCTTTGCCATGGATCACTGGGAAGGGGCACAGCTGCCCCAGCCAGGAGCTGTGCCCTGCAGGAGGTGGCTGTGGGCAGTTCTGGAAACCATCTGAGGAAGCTGAAAATCTGCAGGAGGTGGGAGGGGAACGTCAGGAGCCCGTGGTTCTCAGATGTGCAGCAGAAAGTGTGCAGAAACCTGGGCTTAGTGCAGCCAGCAGAGCAGGGGTGGCAAATCCAGTTGCTGTGGGCTTACTACAAGGGGAACTAAATTAGGAGCAAATGTGTGGGTCAGGGACTAGTAGAGAATAAACCAGGTAACATTAATTTTCCTATCTATAATACAGCCCTGGGGCAATTCTCTGTTTGCCCTCAGTCATCCAGGGGCACAGGAATCCCTCAGGAGGTTCTCCTGAGCCTCACTTCCCACCTCAGGCTGTACAGGAGGTGTTGCCACATTTAGCACAATCTTTCACATTTCTGTACCTAAAATTAGACACCGTGCTCCATCCTTGCACTCCCGGAGTTCCCAGCTCTAGGGAGGTCGATGTGCAAACGTCTGCAAGCACATGAAGAAATATTTAAAGAACAACATTTGCAGACCCCTGGAAGCCAGACACTGCCAGGTGTTCCTTTATTTAGAGGAAAAATAAATTTTGGTAATTTGTCTATCCCTGGTAACTCACTTTGCAAAACAATGCAGCTCATTTTGGAAACAAGTGAAGCAAAAGGATTCAGAACTGTGCAGCTGATGAAACACAGACAGTACTCAGGACAAAACAATTCCCCACTAGGGACTTTTCCTTCCCTCTGAGTAGCAATGGTTTCTGAGCAGTAGCATGTCAGAGAGTGAGGGCTCCCTGTCCAGCTTGGCCCCAGGTGGAGCAGGAACCTGGTCCTGCAGGGCTCAAGTCTCACCAGACTGAGGGGTAGGAGCCAAAAACCACCAGTGAGAACAGGAAAACACTGGAGCTCCAAGATAGCCTCAGGTATTGACAGCAGGAGCACCATCTTTGGGATTCCTGATTCCTCAAAGACTGGCTGTTTTAGTGATGGGAATGTAAAGGCCCCAGAAATCTCTCCATGCAGTGATGTACTCATCCAGTTTGGATTTTTCTTGCTTTGCATTGTTAAAGCCTTAAAGTCTTCCCGCTTTGCAAGCAGTTCTTTGGACCGATGAACAGAGGAGCCAGGAGCTGGCCATGGCTCCTCACCCTGAAAGGCTCTTTCCTGCAGCCTCATAGTTTTTGTATATAAGAAAATCCCTGTGCAGCCTTTGCTTTGGCCCAGGAGGGCTCCAGGAGGTGGAGCAGGAGGGACAACGGTGAATGGAGGCACCAGGGGAAGCACAAGGTGACAGGGGCCAAGTTAGCTCTGTCCAACTCCTGCACATAGCAGACAAGCTCAGAAACTTCCCTACACCCTTATTTTGCACCCTGAACTGAGGTTTGTTCACAGCCCATGAGGAACCACTGGCTGGTTTTGACACGATGCTGTTCAAAGCTCTGAGAGGCAAAGCCTTCCCCCAGGGATCCCAGAGCCTGGCCCCGCAGGTCTCTGCCAGCAGCATCCACTCCCCTTGTCCATCTGTTTCTTCTCCTGTGCATAAAGGCACAGATGGAGCCCTGCAGACAGACACTCAGGGTCTGCGAGGGCACTTGTGTGCTGGGGGTGTGTGAATGCACACTTGTCTGAGCACAGCCCGCAGCCTGCGCTGCTGCTGCCGCTGCAGGAGCTGCCCAGAGTGCCACACCTGCTGCCCACCCACTGGGAGTGTTTTGGGCTCAGGCTACCACTGCAGCAGGTTCTGCCCAAAGTGCCAGACCTGGTGCTGGGCTGCTGCTGACCCACAGGGAGTTTTAGAGTCTCAGTGGAAGGTGTGTGCAGAAATCTCTGTGTGTGTAGCCAATACTTACCTCACTCAGGGAGGTCCTGGGACCTGAGGGACAGATAACGAGGAAAGAGCTTCTGCTCTGCCGTTCCTGGCTGTGGCTACACCAGGTCTGCTGACAAACAACACTGAAGGAAGTTAAAAATTTCAGGTACTGCTGTTCTTTCTGAGATGTTGCTTGACAAAATGGGAGCTGGTTGGGTGATGGGATAAAACAGCTTTGAAACAGCCCTTGAAATACCAAATAGGCCAGAGTGAAGCTCTACTCCACATCTACCACACATCTACCACATCTGTCTGCAACAGGACAGGGGAACAGGGAGGTGCAGGAGGACATTGGTGCCACTCATGAGCTCATGCTCTGCCCGAGGACATTTACAGCAGCAGCACAGGGCAGTGCTGCCAAAACAAGGACTCTTAGCACCCTGTGCCACCTCTGCCTCCCTGCCCCAGCTGTGCACCGAATTCCCGATGCCACAACACAGCCAGGGAATCCATGCCAGCAGAAAAGGGCACTGCTGGCCCAGTTACCACCAAAAACAAGCAGCAAAAGCCCTGCGTTGGCTTGCAAGCAAAGAGTCCTCATGCTCTTTGGTTTCTTTTCCTCTGGCTCTCATACTTGTTAACTCAAATTAACATTCATAATGCAGAAGCCATTGGAACATGCCTTCCAGACTCACAGACATTCCTGTTATGGTCAGGATTAATCACAAGGGATAATTAGAGTACTAAATGAAATAATTATAACATTATGACTCTAATAACCAAATTCATGGATATTAGCTTCTGAGAAAAGACAAATAGAGGAACCAGAGAAGTTTTGATGGATGCCTCCAGCTGCATTTTTTCACTTTGCATTTTTGCTTTAAAACACCCAAACATCTCCCACATTGAGACAACTCCCTGTAGTTTGAAAGGGCAAGGTAGGGTTGGAGCCATGGGGCTGGGGACAAGAGGGGCTCCTGCAGAATGTTCACAATGTTTGGAGCTGCAGAAAGCTGAGAATCCCAGGACCTGGGAGTGGTGAGGACCCTGATTGCCCCTGCATCAAGAAGCTCCAGGGCTGGGCATCCTGGAGGAGAGGCAGAGCTGCTGGATTGGTGGAGCTGGTAGCTACAGAGGGATTTGCTTGTGTGGCAGGGCCAGTGCTCCCGCTCTGGTCTCCAGGTCCACTAGCTCCTGCCAGCTAGGAAATGCCAGGCAGGTCCAGCTGGAGGCCAGCTCTGAGCTCAGCCAACTCAGCTCTGTGGGACACCAGGTTCTGGCAGCATCTCCAGGCCCCAGGCGTTACCTCCTCTGAGAAAATGGAGATTTTCTCTGCCTTGAGGATGTGATTATTGTATCTGACAGAGCCCTGAGTGCAGCCAGGGCTTAGCTTGTCCCATAGGACATCTGCTGCTCTCCAGGGATCCAAACCCTGGTGGTCAGGGCTCCTCAGAGCCCAGGAGGTTTCTGTGGCACTAATGTATGCTCAGCATCTCTTCCGTATTTTGTGCCGTGCTACGGAGGAATAAATGAATTCATTAAAGAATTATGCAATTGCAAATGTTTAAAAATACCAAGAACGTACATTTCTGGGAGCCTACACAGCACAGCCCTGTGAGGGGCTGGGTGGGGATTGGCACATGTTCTCAGGGAAGGGAACAGAAAGTGCTGCTGGGAATGCAAACTTGGGTGCTCAGTGCTCTGCTCACACTCAGCACAGGCAGGGCACTAAAAATGCAATGAAATCTAAAATACACAGAGTAAGTAATTTCATCTTTCCAACAAGCAATATTAATTCTAGATAATAAATTGGGATTTTTATCGTATGATCCCTGGGTGATTTAGAGTACAGCCAGATTTATATTAATATTGAATATTTCCTCTCTCAGGCAACAAAGGAGAGGGTTCCTTTTGGTACCCGGAAGCAGTTCCCACGATGTGGGGAAGGAATCATCTCAGTGTGAACTTCTAATATGCCATACTCCATATGTAACCTGGTATCTGCACTTGCATATGCTAGTCAAAGTTTTAATACCACTCAGTTCCAAAAAGAGACAAAATTTCAGAAGCAGCTACACCTCCAAGCATGCTGCACATGTCTGGGCTCCCATGGGCCACACACCCCATGTCCCTGCACACCCTGGCTCAGTGCACAGCCCTGCAACAGCCTCAGCTTTTTAGTGATGAGCCATTCTTGGGTCCCCTGCCTGAAGAATACATTACGCCACTTTAATTCCAGAATTTCCTCATAATATTAAATGATAAGATTTTTTTTGCAGAGTTCTGACAAAGCAGTCAAAATCCAGTTGCAAATGCTCTGCTGTTTATTGATAGCACCATAATACAGGCGAGGTAGGATGCCAGACAGCTGCATTTCCTGGCATTTAAAAAGAATTCACTGTAATGTATTGTAATGCATTAGCATAATAATTGGTAAGCATTCGCAGATGAATAGTTTACTGACTGATAGATTTTGTACAGAAACTGTGAAGGTTACACGGAGGGTGAAAACATTTCACTGTGTCAATGAACATACTTAATTTTTCTGGAAGTGCTATTTAAATTGTGCGGCGCTGGGACATTTGCATAAGAAAGACACAAGGCGCGAGTTTGTGCGGTAATAGGGAACACCGCCCTGCCCGGCTCCGGCAGGTGACCCGTGAAAGATGCGGCTCCGAGGCTTTCCAAACCCGGCCACCGAAACGGGCTGGAGCTGCGGCTCCTCCTGTCCTTGCTCTTCTCTCTCCCGTCCCTGCGCGGGTCCTTCGCTGGCCCTGCCCTTGTCTCTCCTGTCCCTGCGCTTGTCCCTCCTGTTCCTGTGCGGATCCTCTCCTGTCCCTGTGCTTCTCACTCATTTCCCTGCTTTTCTCCCTCCTGTCCTTGCACTTCTACTTCTGTCCCAGCCCTTCTCTCTCCCTTCCCAGCCCTTTCCCCCTCCTGTCCATGCCTTTCTCCCTCCTTTTCCTGCCATTGTCCCTCCTTTCCTTGCCCTTCTCCCTCCTGTCCCTGCCCTTGTTCCTCCTGTCCCTGCCCCATCACTCTCCTCACCAGCACGGCCCAGCTCCCCCTGCCTGCTCTGCTCTGGTTTGGATCGTCTGGTTGACTCCAAGTCTGATGAGCAGTGCCCGAGGGAGCTAGGGGAGCTCATCCTGGAGAAAAAGAGGCTCGGGGGGACCCTCTCACTGTCTAAAACTCCCTGGCAGGGAGGGATCAGTCCTGTCAGGTCAAGATCATCCTCTTCTCACAGGGGACAAGGGACAGGATGAATTAGAAACGGTCTCAAGCTGCTGCAGGGGAGCGTCACGTTGGACATCAGGAAGAATTTCTTCATGGAAAGGGTGATCAGGTATTGGAATGGGCTGCCCAGAGAGGTTTGGAGTCCCCACTCCTGGAAGTGCTCTGAGCTGGGTGACAAAGTGAGGATCAGTCACAGGCTGACCTTGATGATCCTGGGGAGCTTTTCCAACCTCAGTGATTCTGGGATTCTGCACTGGCAGGTGGCAGTGGGCTGGGCAGTGTTCTGTGCTTGGTGGCACCCCACTGTCCTGACCCTGTGGGTCACCACAGCTCCTCGCCCATGTCCCCAGAGCCACCAACATTTTGTTCTCCCGAGCTGAGGTGTGGAGCCCCAGAGCAGGGCAGGTGCAGGACCAAGCTGAGAGGGGGAAGGTGGGCAGCACCAGGAGAGTTTGGGCTCAGGGGAAGAGGAAAGGTGCAGAGAAGCAGCTTTTAAATACCCATGAAATGCCATGTGTGCATATCCGGTCTGTTCCTGTCAGGGCACAGGTACAGGCACCTGCTAATGGACAAAACATCATCTTGGCCTGGGAGATCTTGAAAGGCTTGCACTAACTCCCAAATTTTCTCTGGGTCTTCTGAGGTCTTGGGCATGAACAGACCTCACCTGGGTCGCCTGGAGAAATGCACATTTCTGAATAATTCAGTCTTCTCCTTGCTGTACCACAGACTATCACAGTGACAACTCTGCAATTAACTCAGAGAAAACCTAAAAAGCCGATTGGAAGGGGATAGAGCTGATTTTTTTGGACCGAGAGTCTATGGAAAGCATTTTAAATCAGATTTTCACCTGCCATTATATATGTTAATCCCACTGTTATCTAGAATAAATTGGGGAAAACAGATGTGAGGAGGAATGAGATATTCCAGCATGGGAGAGAACAAAGATTTCATCTCCACTGGCACCAGGTGGTGGGAGATCAGACATACGTACAGACCTTGCCTGCTGGGGGCTCCCAAACTGTTTTGTCGCACAGTCCATGTTCATCTCCAGAGCAGGAATATGGAATTTTCTTAAAAACAAAGGAGCTTTTTGTCCAGGTGATAAACCCAAAAAGTCTTCTTCACCATAACCATCTGACCTGTAGTTTCTACCAGAAACAAACAGATTTTAAGTGGCTTAGGATTTAATCTGAAAGCCTCGTGGACAGTTACCTCATCAACTGTGGTACAGTTCAGTTCATTTCTTCCAGAAATGATGGAAGGATGAATCAAAACTTATTTATAGGGATCCTGTATCTTAACATTTGTGGCTTTCATTTTTCCTCCCCGGGAAGTTCCTGTGGCATAAGGGAGGAAGCTGCAAACAGGATCTGTACTTAACTTCAACATTTGTCATCAAGAAGACGTTTTTCTGTAGATTTTTAAAAACCACTTTAAAACATGAAACACATGGAATATAAATAATGGATTAAGAAAATCTTCCTAGAGGTAAGAATATGTAATTTCTAGAAGAAGTTCCTTTTTTAGGAGCAGGAATATTTAGGATTTTGGTGAAAGAAAGCCCCTGATGAGGAGTTTACAGAGAGACAGACAGCTCCATCCCAACCAGACCCTTCCATGTCTTCCCTAGAAAAAGGCACATTTAACAATTAAACAACTCTTCCTCTTGGTATTTTAACTGTGAATCTTCTTCTTGATGAGCCATACACAAACATGATCTCTTTGACTCCCCAAATCTAACTGAAAATAAGGAAATTGAAACGCAGTTTATAGTAACAGATTTCTCCTGACTTTACAGCTGCAATGTGTTTCATTAACACTTCTGCAGCAATTTGCGCTATTAGGGACTCTTTTGCTCCCAGTGAGAGGAGAGAAAATGTGCCACTGTGGAGTGTAAGGATGGTGTCACCAGGCACTGCCTCCCATGGGCTGCAGTGGGGACCTGTGGGATGGAGACACATCATCACTGTGGTTCCCCTGATGATTTTATATTCTTCATAATTTGTAACTCTGTAGTTCTTTAGTGTATAACTCTAAACTCCACACACAGTGTGAGCTGCTGCTTCCCCATTTTGGTCAGACACAACAATTCCTCTCCAGGCCTGGGGATCAAGGACACCTCACTGCCTCAGGCCCTGAGAGATGGAAACAAAAGTGAGTTGGGGGCAGCAAACTTGGGGTGAATGACTTCATTACCTGAAGCTGTAATTGGAAGATTGACCCCCAGTGTGCAAATGGACCAAACTTATCAAAGTGTGAAAACCCGTGACCCATGGTCCATTTATGGGTGTAGTCCCTGGAGGGGCTCTGTCTGCCCAAAATGCACCTGAAGGCCCTTCCATAAAAAGAACTGCTTTTTATTCTCTTAATTTTGTCTGGCCTCTGTTTTTGGGTAGTCCCAATAGAGCACCATCTCAGCATTACCAAGGAGGGCAAGAACCCTACAAAACAGGCTTGACACATCCCAGCCTGGTGTGGGATGGAGGTGACATGGGTCCCGCAGGCACACGCCTCAGCACAGTTATTTTCAGGCAACATTTCCAGGGGTGTGTCAATAATTACCCTGAAGGGAAATAAATCTTTTTTCATCCTTTCTTCCACATTTTCTGTATCTGTATTATAGCACTGGCATTCCTTCATGTTTCTTAATAATTTCACCACATTTTTGATGTGAGGGAGGAAAACAACTTCCCTAGAACACTCCAGAGGAGCATTGCTCTGAATCACATCTCTCACAAAACCCAGCAGTGTTGTGCTCTACCAAGGCAGCACCAGAGGAACTTCAGGCTCCTTGTGCTCAGTAAAGATCTCCAAGGAGTTCAAAAACCAGTAGAAGCAGGGTCAAGATCTTTTGGGCTGTTTGGCACTGCTGCCTCAGCCCTGGCTCTGCCTGCATTAAGTGATGCAATATAAATAAATTGATATACTTAATGTCACACATCACATTTTAAAAATAAAGGCATCATATTGTGAGATGATTTGTTCAAAGCAACACTTCCTTATTCCTGGATATAGCTTTCAATGAAGGAATTAAATTCCCTCAGCAGGAAGGGAAATGTTGGAAGCAACTGGAGCTCTTCCAGTCTGGGTTTGCTGAGGCTCTGGGGGGAACTGAGGCTTTCCCAAGGGATAGGAGGTCTTAAAATTTGCTTGAGAATTGCTATAAAATGTCTTTTTTTAGCTGAGGACTGGCTTTGGAAAAGGGCTTGATGGAAAAGGGACAAAAGCACGTAGCCAAAGGGAGCCTTGGTGTGGCTCAGGATGTGTTCAGGGACTGCAACTTCAGAGGGAAAAAACACACCCCGACATCAAACACTCATTAAATTTTACTTCTAGTTCTTTAAAGGAAATCTATTATTTATTTCTCTTCAGATATATTTAATAATTAGCTGAAGAGAAAGCTAGCAGCAGATGGAGGCATTCCTGGGGACAATTTCAGTGCTGAATGTTTCATGATGTACAAATGTAACTTGCAGCCCTTTGCTTCAGACAGAAGGGGGTTTGCAGAAAATGTGGGAGGTGGCAATATAATTTTTTTAATGCTGTTTGTTTAGCAAATAAATTGTACTTTATTAAAAACACTAATTTTAAGTCGTCCTCAGGAGTATATTAAAATACATGTTAACATCTTCGTGTTTTACACCAGATGAAAGCAGATCATTCCAGCAAATGAAAATGATGTTAATCCCTGGATAATGCAGACAAAATCCTGAGTGCAGCTGCGAGTGGGTTTGCCTGTGACAGCAGCACTTCCTCCTCGCAGGAAATCCCTGCAATTTCAGGAGAGTTGGCACTTATTCTAATTTTAAGCACAAAGGTCATAATATTTTGCATTCAGATGAAGACCCCTGGTGGGGTGGTCTTTGCTCCAGGCTGGACTCATCATTCCTGAACAGAAAGTATGGTTCAAAGAATTTTCTATTAGAGGAGGTGAGCCTTGCAGAATCAAGTCACATTAAAGATGAATGAAAGGTCCCCAAACCTAGAAAAAACCTCTATTTTAGGTCCATTGCTACAGAGTTACTGGGAAATTATAAGAAGAGGGAGCTCAGCTTCCTGCAAGCTCCCCTCTCCACTTTTTCATGAAAATACATGCTTTCTCTCTCAAAATTTAACAGACTTTCCTCCCTCCCCAGTAGCATTAAAAATTCCCTCAAATTTGAATTTTGAAAGTTTGAATTCTTTCAATGTTGTTAACATACTTTGCCAAACCCACTGACAGTCTGTAATGCAGTGTGTACAAAGCCTCCAGGATCTATGAGCCCTCCCTCACAGCTAGGAGAGGAGAACAGGTCTGGGGATCCTGGGTATTCCAACAGGAACTGTCTGGTGCTAGGAGCAGGGTCTCTGGCTACAAACAGACTCCCTGGGTGCCACTGATGCCTTAAGATTTTAGCTTTTATATTTTTCAAATCCTATACTGCTTTAGAGTATAACTCTAAACTCTGTATAAAGTGTTAGTTACTGTCTTCACATTTTGGTCAGACAAAATTCCTCTAGGCCTGAGATCCAAGGACACCCTACAGGTGTCCTACAGCCTCAGGATCCAAAAAGTTTTAAAAAAGTGAATTCGGGAGGAGTGAGCTGGGGGAATACAACTTCTCTACCTCAAGCTGTTATGGGAGAATTAACCCCTGATATGTAAATGGACCAAACTTATAACTGTCTGAAAAACTCTGACACCATCTTAAATTTTGGGTGTAGCCTCTGGGGGGAGCTTTGTCTGCCTTTCATGTACCTGAAGGCTGTTCATTAAATATACCCATTTTTATTCTTTTAACTTTGTCTGGCCTCTGTTTCTAGGTAAGCCTTGAAATGCATCGGTACCAGCCTTTTCTCAAAAAGTGGCAGAGTTGGCAGCCCTGCCCAGGGCACACCACTGCCACGCTGGCTGGCAATGAGTTAGAGCCCTCAGCACTGAGAACATCCTAGAGAGGCAGAGCGTGGACTCTGGGAAGTCCTATCAATGCTGGATGCTCCGCACAGCACACTTGGCTGCCCCCATATATACTGGGTAATAAATGCTCCCCTTGGTAAGAGGAGATGGTATTTCACTGCAAAAGTAAAAAATAACAACGAGGGAAAGTGCTATCTCAGCTTGTGCATAAACAGCTCAAATAAGCAATATGCAGGCATATCATTTGGAACTCAGATTAATAATTTCTGTTCTGAGTGGTGGTAGCTGGTCTGATTTACTGCAGTGATGGTGTTATGGCCTCAGACTTTATTGTCCTTTAAATTATACTGCAGTCTATACAGGAAGCAGACAGGGATCTAAATCAAGTGTTATTGCCTGTAAATTTGGAAACAAATAGTAGTTTTCCCCCCTTTAAATCACTGAGTTTGTGTGTTTTATAAGGTGAGCGTTACGACTTTTTATGGGACCGAAGTTTTTTGTTTCCCTGCCTCTCTCTCCCAGAGCATGGAGCACATCCCTGGCCCTGGGGGATTCGACTCTGCCTCATTTGCATGTCTCTGCACAGCTCTGAGGGGGGCTTTGGGGATTTCTGCTCGAGGAGGTGCTTTGCATGGAACCCAAAGCCACACACCTACCGTGGGGTGGCCAGCTGGGTGCTTGCTGCGGCTCTCCTCCTGCTAGGGGGGGACAGGGAGCCACCCTCAGCACCCATGGACATTAATGTTAGTATTAATATTAACACTGACTTTGCACAAAGCAGACCCACTGTGGTGCCTGCTGGCAGGATGGGCTCCAGGTACTTGGGGTGGAGCAGCCCAGTGAGGAGGTAACTGGGAAGGACGTGGGAGAAGCTGAGCCACCCCAAGCTGTGGGATCACAATTCACTCACAGGTACTGCTGGCTGTTTAGGGTTTTGTCACCTCACTCCTGGATGTGGGATCAGATTGTGTTTCTGCTGTGCCTTTGGTCCTGCTCAGTGCACTCACAGAGTGTGTTTGCTCCCTGGAGCAGACGAGAGGGGAAAGACAGGGACCACCCACGGCAGAGCCACCACAGAGAAGGTCCCTACCCCCAGCAAGGGGCAGGGACAGAGAGAGGCTCTGCCAGCAAAAGGATCCTGTGATAGAGGGGCTCTACAAACCCAGGCAAAAGGCAGCCGTGGCTGGGAAGAGCTTTTAGGGCTGTAAATAGCTGAGAAAGAGAAACGAGGGACAGGGAACGGGAGGGAGGGAGGGTAGGAGCCTCGTGATACAGATGGAGGGAAGAGTGGCTGGAGTGTGGTTACCAAGGGACAGCATATGGCACATCACAAACCCCTCCTTCTTCAGGCTTCCCAAAGCACAGCATCCCAGCTCTCAGCTCAGCACAGAGGGAGCTGGGCAGATCCCTCCTTACTCACACAGGGACTGAGAGCCCCCTGCTCTGTCCTGTGTGGCAGGAACCTTGGACAGGCACAGGAACAGGCAGGGCAGGGACACAGGGCAGTCCCCAGCCTGTGGTTAGAGCCGCAGGCAGAGGATTCAGAGCATTTTCACACATCACTTATGGCTGTGATGCTGCTTGCAGACCTGGTGATGATGTATTGGCCTGGCCTTCTCTCAGGCAAGAAGAAAAATGGGGTAGGCAAAATGTTTCTGTATCTGTAGGCTTGGAACAAATCACTTTTATGTCACCAGAGCAGCTGTAAACATTAGGGAATCCTGGTGGGCTGAAAGAGCTGCTAAAGGAAACCTTCCCAAGCTCCTGTGACACCTCTGTGGAGGTGTTGGGTGTCACCATGGGCCAGCTGGGACGTTGGGGACCCTGTGGCCATCCTGTAAGGTCACTGCCAGGTGCTGGCACTGCTGGGGCAGGAGATGAGAGGAGAATCATGCCTTTCCCAGTGCACTGGTTTCATTAACAAACAGATTTGTAATAATGCCTCTCCAGCATAGCACAAGCCAAAGCCTTGCATGTAAATTAACATGAGAAAAGACTTTACTATCACATCTGCATAGTTTAGTTGAGCAAAAGCCTGAGTTACACACAGAATGAAATGGCCTTAAACTGCAAAATCCCACCCAGTGATCCTTCCTGCTCTTTTCAGTGCTCAGTGCCCTCATGGAAGAGAAACAGCTGTACCTAAACATGTAAAGATCCTGAGACTTCTCCTGGTATTCATTGCTCCTGCTATACTTTCAGGCAATTCAGCAGCTTCTCACCCATGCTGTGCTTTAGCTGAGAAGCAGATCCAGAGAGCTGAGCAGCCCCGTGAGCTGAGCCACATGCAGAGGAACACAGGCAGTTGGCCTACAGTTCTCTGTGTTCTGATGTAGAGATCTGTACTCAAGAGCTGTAAAAAGGGTGTAAGATGCCACCTTTCCAAGGTGTCAGTATCCTACGCTGTCCTTACACAGGTAAAAACAATGCTAAGAGGCCCCAGCCTCGGATGTGGCTGCCTGTGCCTCACCTCCCCTCATCTGCCTCTTTGTTGAGGCTCTCAGAACGATGACACAGACACTATCAAGGCTCAGCTTGAGATGACAGCCAAGTGTGGAGCCCCTGCTTTTTGAGTGGGTTCATAAATTCAGCATCACATGATTTACTCTTTCCTTTTGAGATCTATAAAAAGCAGAGTGCACCGTGCCGCAGCAGGGCACTGGCACCAGAATGGTGCCATTGTGAGAGCAATCTCCCCTGGCTCCTATTTTTAAACAACCTCCTGGAGTCCCTCTGCCCACGTTCTGGTGAAAGCACTCCACAGCTTAACAGGTTTGACATTTTCATTTCTGTTTTCCTTGAAACCCTTAACATCATCTGACTGAGCATTACAGCTTGTTTGCATCCTGTTGCCTGCGAATATCTATCACAAGTCCCTCACACTGGAAGCACAAGGCTTGAGGCTGTGACAGAGATGTCCTGATGAAGTGACTGATGGCAGATGAGCTGCTGCACCCTCCTCTCCGAGCTGTGCTCTCCTCACAGACCATCCTGCGGATCATTTGCTCTCCGGCTAATGGCTCCTGGCAGGTAGCACAAGAGCCTGTTTTTATTTCATGAGTGCTCCGAGGCCGCTGCCAGGGCTCCTGGGCTCTGCTCTGCCAGGAACGCAACTTTGCACTTTTCTTCCATCAGCTGCTGCTGCAAAGGGCATCACAGACGCTGTGCTGCTCTGTTACCCCTCAGCATCTCATTCTTGGGTACAAGCAGTCGGGGAGTGAAATGCAGCCTCCTCCGAGTCATCACCGCAGCGCCAGGAGAGGGAGCCCATCCCAGGCAGCCTCTGCTGGGAGCTCCCAGCTAGAGAGCTGCTGTTCTGTTATTAATACCCTCCACATCTACATATTCAGGCATTAGCAGCCTGCTCCTCACAGCTCCTCTCAGGTCTTGTCCCACAGCTCTCAAACATCCTGTTCCACAGGAGTCTGCAGATGTAACACACCCAGCTGTGGGGCGCCTGGTGCCACTGGAGACCCACGTGGCAGCCACAGCATTGCTCCTGTGCCTCCCCAGCCCACCACCTGTCCACAAGGACTGCCAGGATGGGGGCCAGAACAGCTCCCAGAGCTGCACTTTTTACCCAGCCCTCATCTCCCCATAAATCCCTTTCTGCTCCCCCGCTGCCCATGGCGTCAGCAAATCCATCCCAGACAAAGCCAAGGCTACAAAGCCCCCTGCAAGCAAAAAGCTTTTCCAAGCCCCATTATGTGTTCAAAGGTGCTGGACATCAGAAGGACTGAGTGTCCCTTTCATTGCATAGCAACTAATCCTGCCAAAATTATGATGATGATGATGATGATTGCCACAATTTCAGAGCTGTGAGTGTTTCCCCTGAAAGAGCAGCACAGCAGAGGAGCACACAGACCAGACTGTGTCACCAGGGGCAGGTCAGTGGGATGATTCCTGGGGTGTCTGATCTGTGTGCCAACACATCCACGGGATCCATTCACCTTTGATCTCTGTTTTAACTTCTCATCTTGCCAGCAGAGATTCAGCTCTGGGTGTTCTGCCAGCCTTTGCCTGTGTGCCACGCTGTGCCCTCAGTGTGGGGGTTTGTGCACGGGCAGCCCCAGCAGGGATGGCACCTCAGTGGGCACTCTCCTTTTTTCTTCCATTTACTTGGGGGTCCAAATCATGTGACGTTCAAAGGGCCCCCAGTGTCACGGCAGCACACCATCATCTCTGGGAGCATGATTATAGCCAGGACTGAAAATTGCACAAAAATACCTCCCCAATGATGAAGATTGCAGGGAGGCTGGAAAATTACCTTTTTCATTATGTCTTAAAAACACTGCAATCTCAGCCTGTGTCTGAGATTCCAGGAACTGGTGTGTTGCTCAGAACAGCCCTGCTGGAGTGGGCTTGCAGAGAGCAAAGCAAATGGAGCCTTCTCTCAGCCAGGTATATCAGGACCCCTGTGACCACTGTTTTTAAATCCCAGTACTCTGAATTTTCCGTGGTTGTTGAAAGCTTTCTGCAGCTCCCACTGAAACGGCAGGAAATGCTGGAGGAGGTTTAAAAGAGGAGAAATTGGAGCCCAACAGATGCTTTTGCAAGCTCTCAGAGGTGCTCCAATGCCCTGGGGTAAGCCAGGACTGGGGCTGGAGAGAACCCAGGAGAAAGGATTCCATTGGAGACAGCAAAGGGAAAAGCGTCACAGCTGGTGGCTCCTTGCTGAGTCTGTGCCCCCTCCAGGGTGCAGAGCACTGGGAATCATGCAGAGGGGTGGGATCCTGCAGCAGTTCCTGCAGCAATGCAGATGAAAGGACACATAATTACCATTAGCAAAAATCATATTGTGCCAGTGGCAGGAGGACACACACTGGAGTGGGAGCACTGTGCTGCCAGCCCATGGGTACTCCAGCACTGTCCCTGTTCCCCTGAGTCAGGATACGGCAGCAGCTCTGCCAGCTGCCTCCTCCCCATCCCCAGGTTGATGCCTCAGGATTTTAGCTTTTATATTTTTCCTATATTTGTAACCCTGCAATTCTTCAGTGTATAACTCTAAAC
>VZSR01001651.1:8846-79811 GCA_013398615.1 Brachypodius melanocephalos | reverse complement strand
GGTGTAGTCCCTGGAGGGGCTTGTCTGCCCAAAATGTACCTGAAGGCCCTTCCATAAAAAGAACTGCTTTTTATTCCCTTAATTTTGTCTGGCCTCTGTTTTTAGGTAGCCCCAAAAAAGGCATCAAGAGCTGTCTGTTCCATGGGCACGGGGCAAAGGTGCTCTGTGGGCTCCATCCAGGCACAGGCAGAGCACAGAGCTGGGTTGATCAGATACCTGTGAGCAAGGACAGGGCTCAATCCCTGTCTGGCTAAAGGAAGAACCTGCTCAAAACTGTCTGAATAAGGTGCTTCAGAGCCACAGAGACAGCTACTTCTTTGTGCCAGTCAAACAGCATCTCTCTATTGCCCTGAGCTGTGTTTGGGCTCTGGAGTGAGGGATGGGTGCACCAGGAAAAGACCTTGCCTAAGAGGGAATTGGAAACCCTCTTCCCTGCAGTGCAGCACCCAGATTCTCTCATTTAAACATGGAGAGAATGTTTAAACACTCACCACAGAGGCTCCAGGGGCTGAGGTGCAGCTCATCAAGCTGGGGAATCCTTCTGAGTAACTTTCAGGTCCTGCACAGCTGCTCACACAGCACTGGCACCACAGCCTGGGCCAGCAGCTCCCAGATACTATAGCTCCCCAGCCTTGGGGAATGTACCAGAATATGGAGATAAATCTTTTGCAGCAAATCAGAGAGGAAGAGAGCTTTGGCTGGGAGCCCATCCTGGCTCATGGCTGAATGGGAGCCAACAATGACATTAAAAGGCAGAAACAAACCACAGAAAGCATTGTCGAGGAAAAGGAAAAGTAGCAAATTGTAGCAATAAAGATAAAGGAGAAGTAAAAAACTGGTAAGAAAATCTAAAGGCATCCTGATAGAATATCCATGGTCAGCAAGGCACAGCTATGAAACTCTATTGAACTGATAGGACATTATTGGAGGAATATGGTATAATTGTTGTAAGCAGTGCAGGGGGAACCACAAGAATATTCAAACAGATTTCCTGATCTTTACATGGAAAGAAAAGTGGCATCTAGTGCCACTGAGGGAAGCTGAAGTGCATTTCTCCGTGTGGGTATTGGAGAGAGAGCCCAGACTGTGGTTTTAAGGAGAGACTAAAAACCCAACAGCTGCTCCAAGGCCCAGGTGATGGCCAGGAGCAGCTCTGGGTGCAAAGACTGTTCTCAACAAAAGGTATAAGATCCAGGAAGCTCCAGGAGTTGGGAGACAGTGCTGTGAAGGAGGGGAGAGCAGGATGAATCCATTCACGTAGGCTTGGCAGAGCTGACAGGAAAGTCAATTACTGAAGCATTTAGCAGTAGTGTAATGCTGCTGCACACATTTCCATGGAAAACAGTTGTCAAAGAATTCTGATTTCACTCTCTGATGAGATTTGGGATTTGGGTACAACCTCTCTTATCCAGTGCTGGAGTTTAGTGTTAGAGTGAGCCTGGTGCAGGAGAGTGGCATAAATTAGTGTTAGGAGTCGTTAGGGAGGATGGTGAAAGGCACAGAAACTGGTGAGGTGCATCTGGAGGGGCCTGTATGGCCAGGCCAGGGGTCTGAAGGGGCAGCTTGGCATTTCTTGCTTTCATTTTAGGGGGAAAAAAAGAATCACTGTACCACTATCTCTGAACCCTCCTTGGAAATGACATCACCTTGGAGTGTTCACACAATTCTGGGAGCAAGGGGGGATGATGTCTCTGCTTTTTAGAGTGGGAAGAAAGTGCCAGCACCAACCACAGCTTTGGACACCAGAACAAGCAATTGTACTCTGGCAGAAAAGGCACTCAAGGGCTCTTTCTTCTCCACTTTATGTGGTTTAATCATTCTTTCCCCCATCCCAACTGTTCCCATCGCTGGGAAGTAACACGTCCTGCATGTCCCTGCACCAAGAGCTCCAAACAATTCTCTGCCTTTAGGGGACTGTGAACAAAACAGGGGCAGCACATTTGTGAGGCACTTACTGGTGGTGCTATAAAAAGCACTTCCCAAGAAGTGTGCTAGTGTGGCACAGCTGCTTGGGTCACCACTGGTGCTCTAGACACACTTCCTCTGCCTGAATCAATTTTTTGTGTCATTTTTAGCATGCAGTGAATCTTATTTCTTGCAGCAGTATAATAGTAGGGCACTAAATAATCGCATTAGGGGAGGTGAGAACAGACATATCTTGTTTTTGAAAACATTATTTCAATTGAATCAGCCCAGTGGATTCGTGCTCAGATATTTTGTTCTGTAGGGACACTTAATAATAAAAGTTCCTTTGACTTGCTTTTCCAGGACACAAGTCTAATACAAGACTGTCAAACTCTGGTCACTATTGAATTTACACTGGCTTTTTTTCCTGGCTATCAAAAAGCAACAAACTGGCCCAACTTGAGCGATTTGTGGCTGTTCGGAGGAGCTGGATTCCCCTCTCAGCCAGACACAGCCATGCACATCTGCACACCATTTAGAAGGCTTCATTTTGGTTTGTAGAAGTCACTGGTGAGGCCACACCTTGAGTGCTGTGTCCAGCTGTGGGTGTCTCAGTTTAGGATGGACATTGAGTGCTGTGTCCAGCTCTGTCCCCTCAGTTTAGGATGGACATTGAGTGCTGTGTCCAGTTCTGGCCCCTCAGTTTAGGATGGACATTGAGTGCTGTGTCCAGCTCTGGGTCAGTTTAGGATGGACATTGAGTGCTGTGTCCAGCTCTGTCCCCTCAGTTCAGGGGACGTTGAGGCTCGAGCGTGTCCAGAGGAGGCAGCGAGGCTGGTGAGGGGCTGGGAGCACAAACCCTGTGAGGAAGGGCTGAGGGAGCTGGGGTTGTTTATCCTGGAGAAAAGGAGGCTCAGGGGTGCCCTGATCACTCTCTACAATCCCTGGAAGGTGGCTGTGCTCAGCTGGAGTTGGGCTCTTTCTTCAGGCAGCACTGACAGAACCAGAGAACACAGCCTCAAGCTCCATCAGGGGAAATATAGGTTGGATATTAGGAAAAAGTTTTTCACAGAAAGAGTGATAAGGTACTGGAATGGTCTGGCCTGGGAGGTGGTGGAGTCACCATCCCTGGATGTGTTTAAAGAAAGATTGGATGTGGCACTGGTGCCATGGTTTAGTTGAGGTTGTTAAGGCATGGGTTGGACTCGATGACCTGGAAGGTCTCTTCCAACCTAGAAATTCTGTGATTCTGTGAACTCTTTCAGGCCAAGTGCAAGAACCCCAGCAGATGGTTGCTGCCAGACCTCCCAAGGGATGAGGGTCCTCTTGGAAGCAGCAATGATCAGTGGTGGCTCTGGCTCTGCTCACCAGGCTGCCCACTGGGCTGCTGCTGCCTGGGACCAGTCTCTGTCCCTGCAGGGCAAAGTGTTTTTTCCTTCTGTCAGAATGAAGTAAACACCATCCCCCTGGCTGAAGGCACAAGTGGAAAGGCCCAGTCTCAGACTAAGAGGCACAAAAAGATTTTTTTAGCTGAGTTTCTAAAGAGGCAGCATTTGAAGTCAGCATCTCTGATTAGTCCCATGGCAGCTGAGCACCTGTGATTACGTGCTTTCATTAGATTTTTGTGTTAATTGAAAATGCTTTTGAAAGCCATGGAGTGTTGTTGTGCTGCAGCCTCAGTGACCTCAGCAAGGTCTGAAAAAAGGAGCTCTTTCCTTTGAAGCACCCAGGGAAGAGGAGTCTGGCGCCAAGACGCTCAGAAAATTTGTTCTATTATTATTTTAGAAGCAGAACAAACAGATTTGGCACCAGCAGCAGAGAGCCTGGCCTAGGTCGGTGTTTCTTGCCTGGGCTTTTTCCATTCCCACAGGAGTTTCCCAGCACTGCCAAAAGCTGAGGGGCTCCAGGTACCCAGAGAGGCTCAGGACAAGTTCTGACTGGAGCTGAAAGCACTTTAGAAAGAAGATTTCATCCCTCATTTTCCCTGGCTGGAGAGCTGCAGTGAGTCAAGCTTGCTGAGAGTGATTCAAGCCTCGGTTTTACCCTTTCAAACACCTGCATTTCTTTCTTATTTAGTGAGATCCATCCAAAAAGGACTCAACAAAGACATGGGGTTTCATACAGAAATCTAGAAAAAGCTATCATACAATTTTGCTCTAATGGGAGGCAAATACAGAGTAATTTGGGCTGAATTTTCCTTTAAGTTTCTTTGGAAATGAAACCTGAAATGGCAAGGAGCATGAGGGAGATTGCTCCTCTGTATCCCTGGGAGCTGAAATTGCTGAGCACTGCAGAGCTCCACCAAATCCCCTTATTCAGGACACACTCTTGCAGCATTGGTAGATGGGACAGGGCTGAGATTTGAGAATGTCACAAGCAGCACCATGAGCAGACAGGGGCTCTTTTCTATCCACTGTGTGCATAACAACCCTGACAGGCACAGTATTTTCAAATATTCTCAATGTAAAACTCTTTTTATTTTAATGAATCTGCTTGCCATATATATCCTGTGCATATAGATAAGGGATAATGTGTTCAACACATTATAACTCTTCATCATGTGAGCTCCTATATTCACAGACAACCTGCAGCTGAGCAAATGAAGTGTATGCAGGCCCCAGAAATACCTATTTGGTCATTCAGCAAAGCAGAGAACATGCACTGGGCAACTTCTGAAGAGTTCAACCTCGTCTATGTCATGAAATCAGGGGTTGGTGACCATTCCTTCAGCACATTTCCACACTGTCTAGCAGAAAACTGACTCTGAGTCAGCACAACAAAGTTTCTCCTTCCTTAAGATGAAGGAGAAAGATGAGCCCCTGAGCACCAGCATGGGAAGGCTGTGGTATATCCCCACATGCTTTCTCCAGGTCAAGGCTGTGGTGGCATCTATGTCTCTGACAGAGTTGGGAAGTAAAACTCTTCTGGCATTCAGTCACTGCTGACTGCACTGTCCTGGGGCATGAGGTCACCCAAACACACCACACACAACATGCACCTGCAGGGCATTTTAAAGAATTCACTTTAAAAATTAAGACACCAAAGTGCCTGCAGATTTAAGATACCCCACACCACGCGTGTGTCAGTGGAGTTCGAGAACAGGCTCGACAAATAATGGAGCATCTGTTTGCAAAAAGCAGACAAAGGGAACAATCAGGCCTGGGCTTATTTTTATATCATAATTCACTGCTGGAGTGTGAGTGTCTGTGGCTGGACTCTTGATAAGCAGCAGATAGGCAGGACGTGGTGACCAGCTGGTGCTGCTGGCACGGCTGCCTGCACTGCAGCAGGGAGTGGGACAGGAGAGGAAACCACAGCAGTTCTGTGGGAGAGGAGGGGAGGCGCAGGCACTGAGTCACAGCCTCGGAGCACGGCCAGTGTCACTGTGACAGTCCACAGGTGTAATGTAGATTTTGAGTTCAGACTTGGTTGTTTATTATATCTTATATATTTACAGTATTTACAGACTCACCAGCTGTGATCTCTAACTAGCAAGCCAGAGAAATGAGGTAAAATGGAGTGCTTCTCTATCTCTACCCAGTATTTTCAAGAACAACTTGTCTAATTATGAAATGCTACCTAAATTATTTTTGCTTTAAACCCAATAACTAACTACTTGAAGTCTGCAATGCGGACTCCATCAACCAGTTACAGAAAACCTCCCAAACCCATGAAGAAGAAGGAAGAAGAAGGTGAAGAAGAAGGACTCAGACGAGACCCAAAGCCCTCCATCTCGACTCACATATATTGCCATATACGAAAATCTCAAATTCAAGTTTTCAGAATTCCAACAGTGGTGGACCCCACACTGCTGCACACCACACTGCTGTACCACAATTGCCTTTTCTTTTACATATCTTTGATGTATTCTTAGTGCCCTTAACATGCATACTTGTAATTCCTTCATTCCAATAATTTAGCACAGTCCTCATATTCTGTTAGGCCAGAAGACCCAACATCCTAAAGGCCTCACAGCTGGAGGCTGGAAAGCCCTATGCTATTTTGAAAAACCAAGGTCCTGTCTAAAATACATCCTATAAACTAGGATTAGGCCCATCCAGAGAGGAATACTTTGAAATAGAAATATATCATGCTATTCATTCAAGCTTCTCATTGAGACATTCTTTTTAGATATGCTAATTTGCAAGGTCTATAAAATTATATACATGATCTATCTTGTGTGTGTGCATTTCAGTGTGCTCCACCTTGGCGAAGTGGTGCACCCTAAAGATCCTTATTAAATACCAAGATAGAAGCCCTTTATCCCTTAACAGTGTCTGGCTCTTAATGTTAGGACCAAGGGAAAGGCTTCACCCACACTGCTGTGCCACACACTGCCCTGAGGCATGCCAAGGCTCATGGGCCCTCCACACTGAGGGCACACAGGAAAGTAAAGAGCCAGAAAAGCAAAGCGCTGCCAGAGAGAAGAAAAACGACCCAAATGTAAGTGACAAGTGTTGTTTGAATAGGAAACAGTGTCTCGCTGAACTCTGCACATAAAATGAGTGGAGAGAGTGGAAAATGTCTGAAGCAATTTGCAGGAGTTTATTGAATCCCCACAGGGAGCTCCAGATGGTTTGTGTGGCCAGTGTGGCTTTTGTTGCTCATGCAAAAGCTGCCCTGAGTTTTCAAGAGCATTTATGATGACGACAGTGTTTGCCTTATTTCTCCCTCCCCACACACACAGGGGAATTGTCTCCCTGCTGAAGCCCTCCTGGGTCTCCTCTGTCCTCCCTGCTGTCACCACCAGCACAGGACAAGAGGGATCTGTTGTCCCTGTGCAGCACATTAATGTTCCTCCCCCTTTTCCACGATATTTGGGAGTCAGAGGCTCATCCTCAGAGCTGCACTTCTGTTCTTTATGATGCTTAAAGATGTTTTTTGTGGGCTCTATAATGAGACAATCTGTTGTCACCAGGCTGTTCCAACGGGTTTGTAGGCACAATAACGCTCCGGCACAGCATTTCCCCAGGGGATGAGATCCATAGGGCTGCTCCTGACTCCTGCCACAACTTCCTGTGACAACACCACTTCAGGCACAAAAACCTGAAGTTTAAACCTCCATCCTGTCCTCCAGTTGCATCTCCCAGGAGTTTAAAGGCACCAGGTTTAAACCTACAAGATTCCCACACAACACAGCCATCCCTACAAACCCTTCCCTGGGCTCCATTTCCACACTCTCTCTACCTCAGGTTGGAGCACCAGAACCAGACATTCAGCTGGTGGAGAGCAAATGACTTTCCAGACTGGGGGAGGCAGCAGCTCTGGGGCAGCCCGTGACTTTGCAAACCACCTCTGAGTCAGGGAGAAGTCCTGAGTCAATTCTGCATCCAAGCTATTCTTTCATTCCAGTCTGGGATCAGCCCCTGCCATGTGCTGTGCTCTCAGTGCATTCTACCTAAAGTAGGAGGAAAAGTATTTGAGGTTTGGGGTGGTTTTTTTCAGTCGTGCATTTTAATTGGACTATAAATTCCACTTTGTTGTGTTCCAGAATGTTATTTTTATTTTCCAATAGAACTGTCTCTTCTTTGATGAGGGCAGAGATTTATTACCCAATTTCCAGCTTTATGTCTCCCTTTTGGTCTGTTGTTTTAGCTGTTTCCTAGTTATACAGACAATCCCTTTTCCCCATCTTTTTATAGTTGAATTTCCTCAAGTCCTTGTTTCTGCACTACTCATTAATACCCGCTTCTTTTACTCAGTCTCCTCAGGCTTCTTCCTAGATCCGTCCACAGGCCCATATTTCCATTTTATATCTTCTTGAGGATGTCTCTGAGCTCTCCATAATTAGACAAGATATTGTCATTGAGCAGTGTGATGTTACAGTGATTTTATGGCTGTGTTTATGTTCTGTCCCCTTGCCCAAACTCTGCACGGAATTGCCGAAAAGCCACTACATGTGTTTATTTTTAGTCACCCATGCAGAATGTCACATCACAACCTCTGATTGTTGGTAGGTGAAGCCACAGCCTCTTGCCCAGGCCCCTGTCAGGAGCCTGTGCCAGTAACTGCTGTTTTAACTGAGTTTGTGCAATGGAGAGAAAATGGAGCCGAAGTTAATTTAAGCACAAATACCCTGTAACCTGCTAATTAAATCAACTCCCTGGTGCTCTGCCCTAAAATACCTTCTCATTAATAGGCATGGGCAGCATGGCAGAGAGACACAAGTGGGACACAGCTGTGCCTTGGCAGAGGGGTCTGCTGCCTTGGACACCCTCAGCCCAGAGTGGAGACCTCAAGTACCTGCTCTGCACACCTGAACTGCTCTGCCTGGGCCCCAAAAGCCCCAGCCAGGGGCAAAGCCCAGAAAATGTTGGGTGCTGCAGCCAAAATACAGCCCAGGGCTGGTCTTGTGTGCTGAGGTGACTCCAAGGGACAATTCAGGTTTTAATTCCAACCCCTACTCTGGCTACAGAGCTCAGTTTCTGACCTTTATTGCAGTGTTTATCTAAGCAAAGCCTTTTTTACTTCTAAACTAAAGAACCAACCCACATCCTTCACTATTATTTCAGTCTATTTATACAAAGTGTAGCTCTGTGCAGACTTGAAAGGTCACAGGAAAACCCAGGGAGTGAATTGGCCCCATCGCTTCTAATACTGCTTTGACATTGGGAAGATTCCTTGCATTAAGCCAGGAAAAGGCACAGTTATTACTATCTGATTCCACTTTAAAAATGAAAATTTGCAGAAAGATTCAGAAGTGAGAAAAGTCTCCCCACTTCCTCTGGAAAAGTGTTTCCAGTGGGGGTGGGTGAGCAGCAAGAGGAGGAGGAAAGTTCAGAAAGGCATTTGTGTTTAATCCCTTCAGCTCCACAGACAACCCCCATGTTCCTCTGTGACCTTTCACTTGCACTTGTCCTGCAGAGCCAGACCTTTGTGTGTCTTTGTTTCAGCATTTCAAAGCAGGGATTATCTGAAGAACACCCAAGGAAAAAAACTAAGTTTCTAATATTCATGCAATATACCCTGTAAGAATATGTTTCAAAATACACTTGAGCAAGATGAACAATCCTTGCTTGGATGAGTTCTGGGAGGGTAAGCTAAAAATAACATTATTAACAGTAAAATCTGCAAAGGACAAAGCAACACCTCAGGACACATATGGCTGCACTGATGATTGTGGCCCTTCCCCAGCTCACAGCCCATCCCTGTGACTGCCCACTCCTCTGAGCAGAGTCACCAGCCCATGGGGACATGTCTTGGTGTCCCCAGCAGAGTCACAAGTGGGACAGGAGACCCACAACATCCTCAGCAGCCAAAGCCATGTGTGGGACACAAGAGCTGTGGCACACTTGGCAGCCAAAGCCACCTGTCCCCAAACCCCCATGACACAAGAGCTTTGGCACCCTTGGCAGCCAAGGCCACCTGTCCCCAAATCCCCAAGGTGTCAAGATGAGCTGTGAGTGCTGCCAGCCCTCCCTTCACTGGGGGACAAAGGAATGAGGGTGAGGTTATCTCTGACCAATTCCAATATTCACACTTCCAGTGGATTCTATCCACCAGCTGCATTTGCCAGAGATTAACTTGGCTTCCCCTCGGATTTGGGTCTGGATTACTCTACTGGAGGAAACAAAGGGTTGTGGGTTTCCTTAGGTGAGGGGAGAAGGGAAAGACAAAGCTCACCTCTGAAACGTATTCAGTTGTTTTAGCAGCATGTTAATGAATGAGTTCTTCGAGAGCAAAGGAAGCTCAGTTGGAATAAACACTTCCACATGCTAATCCAGTCAGGGTTTCTGTCTTCATCTCCAAGGGGACTGCAGGATCATTACTGCATTAAGGCTCAGCTAAACAAAGCAGGAGGAACAGAGGCTGAAGCTGTGGGATTTTTGGTTTCATCAAGCCTGACATCTCTGAGATAACATATCATTTTCATCTTCATTTGAAAGCATTAATAAAAGTTTGTTAGTTCAGCATGAATGCTTTGGGAAGAACCTCCCAAATCCACAAAACCGAACAAAGAGCCTAAATGCACTGAAATTAACTCCTGTTTATTGGGGTGGAAGTATTTTATTACTGCAAGATGGGAAAGGATCCTGACTGGAGCTTCAGCCAGCACCTGCCAGGAGGGAGAGGATCCACATTGAGCTAGGGTACCCAAGATCACTGCTGATCTTGAGCAGAGAATCAGCTCCCTGGGCCTTAATCCTACTGCCTGCAAGTGCTAAAAGTCACATCCCTTCTCCTCTTGCTTTTTAGCTGGTGTCTGGTTTTTCTCTTTGCACTATAAAGAGGGAGGATTCTCTTTCTACTACAAAGCCCAGCAAAGCACTGAGGGGGTTGGGTTGTCCCAACCCATCATCTGGTGAGACGTGGCTTAGGTCAGGCCTTGAAGTATTTCCATCAGCAGTATTTAAGAAGTGAAATAATTCACAATGCATTTCTTGCAAGTATTTGGCCAGGAGGGACCTGAGCAAAGTGTGGAGATCCACAGAGCTCCCTGCTCTGGGGAAGGCACAGTCACCTCCATGGCTGGGGCACCCCTGGAGCTCCTGCTCCAGAGGGGTGCAAAGACAGAGCCCATCTCATGTCATGGTTTAGTGTCAGATCTTTTCTGCATTGTTGCCACATTTCAGCAGCAAGGCCCACCACAGGAGCTGAAATACCAGCACTAATTCCCAGTGCTGCCCCATATATCCTCATTATTACTGATGCCTTTTTTGAGCTTACCTAAAAACAGATGGCAGAAAAAATTAGGAGAATAAAAAGCAGTTATATTTAATGAAGGGCCTTCAGGTACTTTTAAGGCAGATAAAGCCCCCCCAGAGGCTAGACCCAAAATGGACCATGGCCATGAGTTTTTCAGACAGATATAAGATTGGTCCATTTACATATTAGGGGTTAATCCTTCAATTATAGCTTCTGGTAATGAAGTCACATACCCCCAGTTTGCTCCCTGCCCCCCAATTCACTTTTATATTTTCAGGGACTGAGGCACTGAGGTGTCCTTGGACCTCAGGCCTGGAGGAATTGTTTTGTCTGACCAAAATGTGAACTAACTAACGCTCTATCTGGAGTTTATAAATATATAAAAATATATGCAAAATATAAAAGCTAAAATCTTAAGGCATCTTTACAGCCACAAGATGCCACTGGTGGATTTTACCTAAGGGAATCCCACAGAGCAGCGAAACTGCACTCACCCTGGCAGAGCAGCCAAGGTCAGTAGCTCAGGGTCAGTAGTAGGAGAGCACAGATCAGGGCAAGAGGATGCAACTTGAAAGCCCTGTGCCCACCCTCCTTGCTGGAATTTTACTGGGACTCAAGTGTTTGCAGCAGCTTAATTCTGAATATTGCAGAGGACAAGTGGCAGTGACCCGACACTTCATCTAATCAGATTCACGTGCTGCTTCCCAGCACAGTCCCACTTACTGCTGGGCCAGAAGATGCCAGAAGCATCTTTTATCTTTTCCAAATAGCCTTTAAATATATTACACGCCTCAAGAAGAAAGTGCTGCAGGAGGCAGCGGCGGCTCGGAGCTGCAGCGGGGGGTGTCTGCAGCATTTGCTTTCACATGGACAGCTCTACTTATTAATCTTGGTTTTTGTCACTTAACTCTGAAACCGAAGACATCATTCAAGTCCTGCAGCAGTTGCCTGTAAATGAGAGGAAATCCAGGGACACTGCCCCGATTCCAATCTGCAGGCATGGAGCAGTGACCCCCATGGGGCTGTTCCCCACCTGCAGGGAGGAAGAGGAGGAGGATTGTTTTGCCCAACTTCATGTGGTTTCCCTCCAGACAATCTGCTTACCGTACAGCCCTTGTGAGAGGAGGATGCCAGCTTGTGTTCACTGATTTATAAATAGGGTGGGAAATAGGAACCCTTCATTCCTCAGTTTTCCTGTCAGAAATCTCTTCCTTCAATATGCTTTTTAATTAAAGTCAAATTCAGCTCAACTGCAGGCTCATCTCCTTTTGCAGCTCCCACTCACCAGTATCACTTTTTCTCAAGCTTCTTCAAACCATTTTTCCACCAAATTCATGCTACTCCCAGTTTACAGCTCCCAGTTTACACCATTACAAAGGAGATACTGACGCTTCTAAAATGTAAGAAATGGCAGAAAAAAACCTCTATTCTAGAAAAAAAAAAAGAAGTTTCACTTCCATCAGTAGATCCATTAACCCTTCCAGAGACCTGCCTGCTCCCTGGAGCAGTTTGCTCATTGGTGCTAACGAGGCATGAGTTATTGCTCATGTTTATGATAGGTTGATGTATCCCATTAATTAGCTCTGCATGAATCAATGGAAGCCACTGAACACATAATCCTTGGTAATTCATAACACTGGAGTAGAGGAAACAATGTCCTTAGCGTTAAATAAACAGTGATCACGATGATGAATCTCAGAATTCCACAAAGCATCAAGGCTCCGGGGCTGGTGTGAGCAGTTACAGGATCAGGTCAGTGCTGCCCTGCCAGTGGCACAGTGACATCCCCTGTCACAAGTGACAAAGGGTTGTGTGAAGCACTGCTCAATGACTAACACTCAGTTTTAACTGGATTTGGGTCTCTTAATAAAAAGCTTTCCTCTTCCACCCCCTCTAGAATTTGAATGTTTTCCTAATTCCCCCTTTTTCTGATCTACCAACTAATAATTTACCCATTTTAATTTGTGATTCATTGTGTTTAGTCATAATAATGAATATTCAGCTTCATTAGCAGACACTTGGTTCAGTTCCTACTGAGACACTCAGCTCTGCCAGTGTGGCAGTGGGATCATTGGCAGCAGATCCCTCTGGCAGTGGATCCCTCTGGCAGTGGATCCCTCTAGCAGTGGATCCCTCTGGAAGTGAGGTCACTGACAGTGGGGCCACTGGCAGTGGATTCTTTTGGCAGTGGGTCCCTCTGGCTGTGGGAACATTGGCAGTGGATCCCTGTGACAGTGAGATCTCCCTTTGGAGCAACGGTCACCAGTTCTATGCAGCACGGTGCCTATGGCACTGACACGGTGCTGATGGCACTGACAGGGTGTCCATGGCACTGACACCGTGCTGATGGCACTGACAGGGTGTCCATGGCACTGACACGATGCTGATGGCATTGACACGGTGCTGATGGCACTTGCTGCTCATGCCCTCTCTGGAGCAGGGTCCTGCCCTCTCCAGAGCTCAGCTGGAGCCCTGGATGGTGTTCAGGTCTGGTTCCCTTCCATGGCACAATCCCAAGCCCTTTCCCAGGGGAGCAGAGCTCAGCACAGATGGGATCAGGACCCCGTTCTGCTGTGAACACCCAGCTCTGCAAGGGCACTGCCAAGCCCTGACCTGGCAGAGAGGCAGGAGCAGGACAAACCCATGCCCAGGGTGGGCTGGCAGCGTGGCTGGGGGCAGGCAGGGCACCCACCAGGGTGACAGGGACCCCTGGCCACCCTCCCTGAACCCAGGGCAGCAACGTGCTCAGACCACGGCACCAGCAGAGCCTCCACGTCAGCTGCTCCTCCATGGGCAGCTGGTCCTCCTCTTTGAGACAGAATAGATTTTTAAAAGCTGGTTTGGATCATTTAGGGAATGTGGAATTCCTTTGGAGCTGTGCTGCCAGGCAGGTCCAGCACGTCCCTTCCCATCCCCTGCTCTGTGTGTGGCTGTTTGTAAACTAAGAGTACAGATGACAGGAAAATAATGAAAGCATTTTTCAGCGCAGATCCTTTTGTCATTTCCTTTTTTTTTTTTTCCCTCCCTTTCATTCCCTGGAATAAAGTGCTGCTTTCAAGCCAGGGAATCTTTCAGCTGTAATTACCTGGGGATTCAAAGTTGAAAATTAAGAAATGGGGGGGGGGGGAGGGTTAAAACAAAGGGAGGGAAAATAACCCCATTCATAAAATATATTGAAGATTGTAGGTTTCAAAAATACCCTCCCCAGGCAGATACTTTCCACCATAAAAGATTTCAGTCAAGGTAGATTGGGAAGCAATTTGTAAAGAATTGTGAGCTTTTATTCTCACAGGTCCCAGTGTGGACCCCTGTGCTGCCCCCATCTCCCATGCCCAGCAAGTGCCACATCCTGGCAAAGTCTGGTTTTTCCCTCTGCTTAACAACACTAAAACATTAAAATAAGAAGAGGAAAAGGCAAAATCAGTCTCTGAATCTCCCAGTTACACCTTTGGCTGCCCCAAGCACCAGCAGGTTTGACCAGGGACAGGTCAATCCCACAGAGCCCCATGCTCCCTCTGCATCCCACACCTCCTGGAGACCTGTTGAAATCTATTACAGACCTTTGATCTCTTCCTACAAAAAGGATTTTCTGAGGAGAGGAGATGGGATTAAACAGAAACAATTTTCCCAGGGCACTCTGTGGGTTTGGTTGGTTTTTTTTTTTCATTTCTCTGATTTCTTTTAAACAGAAGATGCCAACAGCAAAGATCTTCACAAGGCTTTGGGACTGTCAGCTCCTGAATGGAATCCATTCCATCAGTCAAATTTAGCATCTATCAGGAGCAAATACTCAGCATGTGGCACAAAAATCTTGCAAAATAGAACTGTTAAATATTTAGGGCAGATGACAAACAATATGTCATAATATTTGCAGAACTGCATTTGCCATTCAATGCCTCATCTTAGTCAAGGCCTCAGTTTTTGGAAGCATCAATGCAAGAGTGAGAAACAAGTTGACTGTTGGTGTTTGGCTACATTGTGGAAGGAAAACAGGATTTAATGTAGTTTTCTTAAGTCTAATATATGCTACATGCCAGGTGGGTATTAACCTTTATTATCTGCATCTTAGCAATGAATATTGGAGAAGAATTTAATTAACATGCAATAATTGGCATTTTAATTCAGCTTGGCAAGTCTGTGTGTGGCCAATGGGCTCTCCCAGTGCAGAACTCAAAGATTTGCAAAATCTAGTTTACCTGGGAAAATAATTTTTTCCCCTAAAAGAAGCAGGTTTGGTTTCCAACACCCTGTATTCAGTTTACAGTGAATTTTCACAAATGAACCAGTCAGACCCAGTCTGCACTGGGATAGATAGGAAGAACAATCACCTGCTCAGTGGAAGCTCTGCTGGGTGGGGAGCCCCAAACTGGGCTGTGTGTGCAGGGGGACACAGAGCCAGCCCTCAGCTCTCCAGCACACAGTAAAGAGAAATCCAGAGTATTTTATCACCTTGCAGGCTTTGTTAGAAGCCTGGTCAGTCCTGGCACGAGGTGGGATTTTTGTTTCAATGTGGCCTCACCCTCTGCTCCGAGCAGTGCCCCAATGGACACCCCAGACCCCTCCACAGGGCAATAAAACACCACATTAAATACACCCCTAGCTGCACTACCTCAACCTTGTGCTACATATCTGCAATAATTTGAAGCTTTCAAACCCTTCCATCCCACCCCATATATTACAGTGTACCATGTGCTCTCAGCCCAAAGCACTGCCGTAAAAGTGACATTTGAGTGTGCCTGATTTATCCAGTCATTTGTGATTCCCAGGACACATCTGCTGAGTTTAGACTGTCTCAGTGAGGTTTTGGGGAGGGGGGGGCCATCACTCAGAGCAGGAGGGCAGGGATGGTCATGGGGGGACTGGTGGCACAGCCCAGTCCAGCTGCCTCTCCCTGGCACTGGGGTGGCAGAGAGTGGAGAGTGGAGTGCTGCAATTGGCACCATAGTTTAATTCTGGGCAGTTTACACACAAATGTGAATTGGTAAATAATCCCAGGGAGCCCAGAGGTGTCCCATAGTGAGAACAAGACAAGTATAGAAGTAGCCCAAAGCTGCCAGATCTCCCTTTTGCAGAGAATAAACCACTTAGAGCCTGTGGGAGCCTTTCCCAGCCACTGTTTAGGACAGTGGTAGCACTGGGTGTCACTGGGAGATCGGCTCCTAGGGGAGTTCCAGGCTGCAACCCCTGCTTTGGGAGATCTGCATTTCCTGTGAGCTGAATATTGAGTAAATTAAAATTTCTGTGGCATTTTCCCTGCCTTTATCTTGGCGGGAATCTGTTCCTCTGAGATTATGATGCTGCTTTCTTTCTTTTTAATTAATTGAGCCCTCTTTAAAAAAAAAAAAAAAAAGCCCATTTTATTTTAATCGTGCATTATGCAAATTAGAAATTTAAATATCATTAAGGAATCTGTTGCTAACTTAATTTATTTCTGCTGTAGCACCACTGAAGGCTTTTGATCTCAGATTAGCTCTTTGATCCGCTCCCTTGGTCAGGGTTACGCTCCGCCGCTGCGGTAAACGCTCTTCCTCAGATGTCAAACATGCAACACCGGAACAGCTTGTTCAAAGCATGGCAGAGGAAATGCTGCCAATTAGGCCAAACGAGGAGGGTTTGCAATGAGGAGAAGATTGTTTCTAGGAGCCACAAGCCCGTTCTGCAGTGCCCTGGCCGCGCCCCAGCCCATGGGGACGAGCAGCGCCGGCGTCCAGCCGAGGATGCAACAGGTCATCCCCAGGAGCAGTGACAAACCTTTCCAGACCTTCCTGGGCTGCTGTTCATTAAAAACACAACCTGCCATGTTCCATTAATTCCTCATTTAGTGTGAGTAAAGTGCTGATACATACATTTTAGCTCCAGTGGTTTTAATCAGTTAATTTAACCAGAAGCATTAATAATGTATTGCTTTGCCACTTGACTGCTCATCTGTTAAGCAGCTTATACATAGAAGAATGTCACCCCCTGTGACATGAAGTGCCTAATTCAGAGCAAATGAAATGGGATTTTGCATATTCAATGCCAAAATGAGAAAAGAAGGAGACACCGTCTCCTGGGAATGGATCAGCCTGCTGTGATGGGATTTCTGTCCTGGCAGGCGGGAAATCCCTCCTCGTGGGACACGCTTGCACTCTGCGTATCTGATTTTCTGGCTGAATTAATTTCCTTGGCATTACTCAGCAAGTACCTGGCTCTGCCTCCTGCTGCACCGTGTGGTGGAATCAGAGGCACTGGGAATGTGTCTCTGTCCATCAGCTCCTCTACCAGCCACCGTGGGGTCCCAGGGACACCCCCAGAATGACCAGCTTGGGGGGCTGTGGCAGGGAGGTGACAGCAGGACTGTAATAAGGTTCATAAATTGGAACCTTTTCTATCAGCAGGACCGCTTCCACTCAGGTTTGGCTCTGTGATGCAGGGTCACAGCAGCTGAAATAGAAACAGAAACGTTTCTGGTCACGTTTGAGGGTGTTTGGGCACAGTGAGCTCCTGGGCTCTGGGGGATTCAGCCACCTCACTGTGCCTGTCTCTTCTGTGAGCTCACGGGGGATTCAAGCTCCATGTCCTGCCTCTTCCCAAGGAAATCTGAGCTCAGCCCCTGTTTGGCTCCATTTCTCTGTAGGGTACTGTGGACACAGGGAAAGCTCCTGGGTGGGCAGGTATTGTCATGGGCTTCATCAGCTCCATGGAACTGGAGTTCTCGGCAAAAGCAGGTGGAAATGCCTCGGACCTGAGAGCCAGGGGAGCTGCCAGGGCGGGAGCAGCTCAGGGACAGGCTGGTGCCTTTTTAATTTATACAAAAGAGACGCACAGCGAGCGCAGGCAGCGTGTGAGCGTAAGCGATCCGGACACACCGGCTCGGAGGTTAATCCTCTCCCTGCGTTCCAGGCGGATCCTGCTCCTGGGTTTTTAGCAATCAGCATCCAGAGTGAGGAGCTCCCGTGGCAGGGCCAGCTCAGGCCTCGAGCCCAGCGCAGGGGCTCTCTTGCGTGATGCGTGTTGATGAAGCCTGAAATTGCTTTGGATCCGTGGCTGTGCTGCATCACATTAAGCAGCGCCACGCTGAAGTGACAGGGCCAGTGCATGATCAGCAGCAGTTGAAGGGGACAGGGACTCGGATCCTGCCGCTCTGTCAAGACCAAGAACCCACCGACAGACTGCGGGAATTATTTTCAGCTCCTTCCCAGAAGGTTTGTTTCAATCCGTTCACAAGTTGCGCTCACCGCCCTGGCATGGAGCGGCTCCTGCCGCAGGGCACATCCCGGGATGCTCTCACCTAATACACCGGGCTGGATGGGAGCCTGGGGAGGGCTGGGGCAGGGAGATCCACTGCAGCACCTCATTCCCAGGACTAGAAAGGGTTCTGAAAATGTGGGAGCCCCTAGCATTGCTTTCCTCACTCATCAGTTTATAGGGTGTGAGAAGATTTGTAGAAGATTCTCAATCCTCTGAGATTGTGAGCTGACTGAAAGCTCACATACACCTGTATGTAAACTCTGAAATAAGGTGTGCTGACTTTTTCAATCAGCTGGGTTTTTCCAACAACAGGGTGGGTTTGTTTCTGTTTGGGAACCAGCTGGCATCAACACCAGACCTGAGGGCTCTGCTCCATGCCAGGCTGAGCACAGGACCAACTCCTTGGAGCATACTCGTGGAGCATTTCACAGTAGCAGCTTCTTGGGGGAAGGTGCAAAGAGAGATTTCTTGTGAATAAATCTGTCGTTGCTTTCCCTTTCTGTTTTGTTGATATTTCTTGCCTTCTGATTTCCCTGCTCTCTCTGCATCCTTATTATTGCACCTGAGACTGCCACAGTCCCCCAGGATCAGCAGGTTCTGGGAGCTGAAGCCCCATTCCCAGGCACAACCTCGTGCTCCAGGGAACTTTCCTTCACTTCCCAGCAGTATTATCTCATTTCTTTGTATAATGTTGCTGTATAAACAGCAACTGTCAGGGGACCTGGGCCATGACAGTGACATTCTCCTCACTGGACTTGTCAGCCGAGCAGTAGTCAGATTCTCCAAGCTTTCTCTGTGAGGAAGACTCTCCATAGACTCTCCATTCTCTGTCTCAGGGAGCTGTGGAGCCGCATCCTGTAGGAAAAGGCCCTAAATTCTGTGTACCCGTCCTCATTGGCCCATTTGCTAATACTGTCCCCAAAACAGAGTGATTTGTCCTCAGAAGAGGGCAAATCCCATGCCTCAGAAGGCAACAGCAAAAACATTTTATAACCTCAGAGAAAAAAAAATCACAAAAAATACAGCTCTGGGCATGGAAGGGCTGTGAGAGGGAAGGGAAGCTCCCGTGTCCCTGAGGAGCTCTGCTGGCTCCAAACTCGGTAAGAGCTGTCTCAAACCAGGTATTTCTTCCCGGATGTCACACGGAAAAGAGGCTGTCAGAGCTGCCTAAATGTGTGAACAACACTGTCAGCGGGGAAGAGAAAAGTGTTATCAGAAATAGTTCTTCAAAGCTAAATAACACCGTGATTTATAAGGAGTAGAAGATAAGAGATCGCACCACACACTGAGGGCTGCTGGAATTTTCTCTCTGAGAATGAAGCTGTTTGTTTTGGTAAAAAGCAAAAGAGAGGAGAAATGAAAACCTAAAATACTTTTACTTTCTTGCCTTAGCTCTTGACAAAGCTAAAAATAACTGCACTGGCACTGAGCCCATGCAGACACGTCCTGGTATCACTGGAGCAGAGGAGGAGGGTTCCCAGCCCAGTGTCCAGGTGTCTTCCCAGCTCCATCCTGGGTCCATTCCCAAGGTCTTGAACCATCCCTGGGGACAGAAGAATGCAGTGCAGTTTTGCTGGATGCAGACAGATCTGGGCCTGTTCTGATTGTCACCAATGGGATTTTAGGTGTTCTGTGGGATCCAGGTTTTACCCTGAGGAGAGGCTCAGGGTCTGCTACTCTGAGTGAAATCTTCTGTGGTTTGCAGCCAAACCTCCCCTTGTGCCAGGCCAGGCTCTTTCTGCCTGCCTGGCCCCACTACTGCTCCTCTGCCCTAGACCCAAAGGGAGCTTCTGGCATTTGCTCTGGAATCTCATTTCAGATTTTGAAAACTTCTCACCTTAGCAGCATTGTCGAGGTCATCAAATAAAATAACATAAAACAGTCAGACATGAAGTTGATTGTAATTAGTGTGTTTTCCCATACGCTGGCTGACATTCTCCAGAGAGCAATTAGTCTGCTTTAAGAGTAAAAGACAACTGAATAATTACTTAACCTGCCTGGAATTGATTTTAAAATCCAAGAAGTCAGATATAATAATGGATGACTCCATCAAAAAAAATGTAAAGTAAGTGGTAAGGGTTGAAAACCTTCATCAACAGTTTTTATGAGGCATTTCCTACAAGGCTGATTCCCAGCTTCAGATTCCACTGCACCAAAAACCCTCAAAGCTGGCATAAAAAGGTTTCCAGGGAAAAATATCTATGCAAACAAAGTCAATCTGAACTGATAAAATTTAGAATGTGTTGAACAGCTCATGATGCTGCAGTGGGGAGTCCCTGGGCTCAGTCGACTGGTCAAGGACCAGAACACATAAATCAAGCAGCAAATCCTCTCATGAACCTCAGGAGGATGCCACAAAGCATGACAGACCTTGTCATGGCCACCTTTTATCTCTCTGCCCAGCCACGGGAGGGGAAGAAAGAAGGAATGAGAAGCGGAGACCTGCACAGACAGGAAATAGTGGGAAATGCCACAAACACCACAGAGTGCCCAGTGATTTCCAAGACATTGGAACTAACTTCCAAAACAGGTTTAGAGAGGGACAGCAACACTAAAGGAGCTCCAGTTTTGCTCTCTCAGGTGGGATGTGTGGATTTGTGGTGTATAAAAGTGGAGACTGTTTTGTTGTGGACTTTCCGCACCCATTGACTCTGGTGTGTGAAAGTGAAGTCGGAGGAGGTTTCTGCCCAAGGCCCACGTGGGATCACTGGCAGTGGAACTGCCCACAAGTGTCCAGCCCTCGGCAGCAGATTGCCCAGCCCTGCTCCTTTATCTCTCCTGCTGAGGCTTGCAGGGGACCCCTGGGTTCCCCCAGCCCAGCTGATGTCACATCCTTCATGCTCTAAACACCACGAGCTGAGCGTCTCCATTTTGCTCAAATGGAAGAACCGCAACAATTATTTTCATAATTAGCTGGCTTTGCAAATTAATGCCGGTTATGCTGTGTAATCATGATGGAGATTATGCATTAATCAGCTGTTTCAAGCTGGTTATTAGGCTCTTTAAATAATGATGGGAATGAACGTCTCTGAAGGAGCGGCACACGGCCAAGAGGGATGTGAGGATCCAATGGGATGTTGGATCCCTGCACAGAGCTGACATCAGGTACTCCCAGTCTCCCGTTTCTGAACAAAGACCAGGCTGGGGCTGCCCTCAGCACCTTGGCAGCTGTGGGAGGTCCCCAATGTCCCAGAGTGTTCCCAGTGTGGTCCCAGCAAAGGGAAATACACAGAAACACACCCCTGCTACTTGTCAGCTCTCTCATTGCCTGGCCCTGAACTCAAGGTACTGAATGGCTGCACAGAAAGTTCTTTCCTGTCAAAAAAGCCTATTATATTCAGTTAGATGTCTGGAACAGGAATTTATTTAGGATCAAACACCAATAATCCACATACTCAGTCCTTTTATATTATCTCATAATAAGACATACTCCAGTGCAACCCTGAAAGTGCTGGGATGGGATAAAGCCTAATGCCAGCTAGTGGATAATCAATGTAACATTAACCAGTTATCACTTCAGGATGATGCTAGAAAACAAAAAATCCCTGGCAAAACAGTCTGGACAGTGAAGCTTTGAATAGAAAGATGGGGTGAATCTTACACTCACTTTAGTTTTGTTTATTGTGTCTCATGTAATATTGTAGACGAACTTTCTTCTGCCCTAAGAAACTTAAATTGAGCTGCCAGAATATGCAAACTTTGATGGGGATGAATAATTGTCTTTGCATCAGTCAAAACCCAAATGTTTTGGCATAATACAGTGAGAATGAGGCACGTGGACAATTCTGCTACACTCCTGCCTACGCTGTTCAGCATTCTGGATTGAAAACCTGCCCATGAGTGACTGGCTGGAAATCACGTGAGACTGAAATGATGCTCCAGAATGAGCATTCAGCCTCTTTTTTCTTCATTCTTCTGCCTATTACCAAAATTAGCACTGAGTTCAGCGTTTTTTTCTAGCAGAGATATGCAGGGAACAGCTCAAACTTTTTTATGTCTATGGATGTAAATTAATTCCCACACTCGCTTCACAACTGGGGACATGGATGCTCAAAGACTGCAGAGGAAGAGGAGGAAAGGGACTTGTCACAGTCAAGGGGAGCAGAAAGTCAGAGAGGCATTTTGCAAGTCCTTCTGCTTCCTTGCTGAGAACATCCCCAATCATCACTCCTGTGCTTCACCCAGTCCAAGGTTCTGGTCACATTCCTGGGAGGACACCCAGAGTGTGGCCATCAGCAAAGTTGTCAGCTTGGCTCTGGCCAAACTGGAACTCCTGGCTAACACCCAACTGCCAAAACTATAGAAAATGTGCTCTGGCTGCTGAGAACAATTCATGGCATTGCCTGAAAGCCAGGAGGGCTGAGTAGACATCTGTTGTCTACAACAAAACATTTGAGGACTATCTTAAATTGAAGAGGAAGATTTTCCTTTTGCTAATGAACCCTGAGACCATCTGTTAGCAATTGTACTTGCTTGTTTAGCTCATCCATTAATTAATTTGGTTTGCTTTTGAATAAGGTAGAGCAAGATTTGTGTCTTCCCGTGGTTCTGTGAGGGGCACAGGGTGGTTCCTACATCTCAGAGACAAGGACATATCATTATTACATAAGCCATGTAGCCTGCACCAAGTCACTCCAATTAGAGTGGCTGTCAGTGGGAACTGAGGACAAGGCTCACAGACACAGAGCCAAGAAACCCAGCGATGCTGTGACATGAGCTTGCTGCCCTTGGGGAGGTGTAATGGCATTAACAACTTCTGAACACAGGAAAGCTGCAACCAAGATGTGCATTACTGAGCAGAAGAGCTGTAGGATAGGCAAATCCAGAAGTCTCTGCTGGTCTGAATTAAGAACTTGGAGAACTAAACACAACGAACAGTTAAAAAGAAGAAGGGGACTGAAAATGGCACTGAAAATAGCCAGCAGCACTGCCCTGCCTGTCTCCCGTGTGAAGACCAGAGGTGGGTGATGAGGCAAGAGCATTTCAAGAAGAGGGCAGTGGCAGTTTTGCACCCAGTAACTCCTCAGAGCACAGACCTGGAGCCTCCTTGTTCACTTCCCATGGTCTGGTCCTAAAATTTTATGGGAAGCCCCTTATCTGGCTCGTAAAAATATTCCAAGACTTAAACAGCCTCTTATTGCCCCACAAAGTTGCCACCCTGAACATTCTCACAGACCAGGATACAAGAAAATCCCAAATCTTCATGTCTCCATTTCAGTACAGGACAAGTCCTCAAGCCAGCCCTGCTCCACCTGCAAACATTCCAAGAATTTTCTCATCCTTGCTGCAAAAGTTTGTGAAAAAAACTGTGGCTCAGAGGTGGATTTTTTTTTGTCTTGCAGGAGGAATCTTTGAGTATGCAGATGGCCCCAACACACAGGTGATGAGTGCTGAGGAGCAAGCCTTCCGATTCTCTGCCAACATCATTAACAGGAACCGGACTTTGCTGCCCAACACAACCCTAACCTATGACATCCAGAGGATACACTTCCACGACAGCTTTGAAGCAACTAAGAAAGGTAAGAGCAGAACAAACTTCTGAGCAGCTGTGTGGCTGTTTATTCAGGGTAAGAAAGGTCTGGTTTCCAGACCATCAGCTTGTTCTGTCCTGCTCTCATCAGTGATCTGGATGAGAACTCCTGCTGGAGCTGACCTTCCAGAGGCATTTTAATACAAGGGGAACAACTACCTTTTTTTTCCCCTCTGAAAACCTCACAAAACTCCTTTCAGTATTTGCTCTAATCCTGAGTGGAGGTCTGGAGGTCATGCCTGTGTTTGTGCCACTGCCTCCCTGGCAGTGTTCACATCCATCACATGGATGTTCTGTTCTCTTAATAGCAGTCACTTTTGATTACTGGATAACAGCAGCACACTTGAATTGCTGAAGGCGAGGGACTGCACAGCAAAGGCTGTGAGCTGGTGACCTGCAGGCTCGTGGAGTTTGATTCTGGCCGGGGAGAAAGGAAACCTACTGCCTGAGCTGGCTGCTATTGGAAGGACATCACCAGGAGCGAGCTACCTGCTCCCAGCCAGCCCAGTGACCCCCTCTCCCTTTTCAGATGGTATTGTGGTGGAGGCTCTCTCAAAGGAGCTTGGCACTCCTCTGTGCCCCTACCCACAGGTCCAGACCCACCTGGCATAATTTGTCCTCTCTCTGTGCCTCATCACTGCTGTAATTCCCCAATATCAGTTCTGGGTCAGTGCCCAGAAGTGTCTGGGCTGTGCCCAGGGCTGCCCCATGCTTGCTCCCCCTAGGCTTTGCTGACATCCCTCCCTTCCCCCTGCAGCCTGTGACCAGCTCGCTCTGGGGGTCGTTGCAATATTTGGACCTTCCCAAGGCTCCTGCACCAACGCAGTCCAGTCCATTTGCAATGCTCTGGAAGTTCCCCACATACAGCTCCGATGGAAGCACCACCCTTTGGATAACAAAGACACTTTCTATGTCAACCTATATCCTGACTATGCTTCCCTGAGCCACGCCATCCTGGACTTGGTGCAGTATCTGAAGTGGAGGTCAGCTACGGTGGTGTATGATGACAGCACAGGTGGGTAAAGGAGGGGCTCAGAGAAGGAATCCTGAAGATTTTCTGTCTGGGGTCTCTTTGGGAACTTTTCCAGTGAACCCTGTCAAGAGCCAAATTATGCCCCACACAGTGATATGTTCCCAGGAGTTCTAGACTGTTCTGTGGGAGCTTTCTAAGCATATCATTCACAAAGCTCTCAGCAAGTGGGGCCATGAGCTGGCAAAGGGTTCACTGACACGGGGTGACCATCTCAACCTGGTTTTTATGGCACTGTGGTGCCCTCTGCAACAGAAAATCCCCTGTCCACAGCTGCCATGGAGGGAGCAGTTCTCAGCTAAAACCAAAGGCAGTTCTGGAAAGCTTTTTGTTTTCTGGATAATTCTGTAACACAGAGCTGGCAAAGATCTTCATGTAAGGAAAGCTGTTGATGGTTAAACAAAGCAAAGCATTGCACAGCTCTAGATAAAGCCCCCTCCAAAAAAACAAAAGCCACATTGGATAGCCTGTCCAACCTAATTTCACTAAACCAAATGGTTTCTTTAGGGGAGGGCTGATGAGAACACAGTTTGACATTCCTGTTTTGCAAATGTGGGTCACAGTATGTTCCCTTCGTGGCATATTCTAATGTGTTTCTTCTATGCAGAGGGACACGCTTCTCTCTTTCCCCTTGCAATAGGCATCTGCTGAAATTCTCCTTGCAACACCAGATTCCAATAATTCCTGATCAGCTGCATCCACCATGGCTCTTTGCCTTGTGCAGGAAGCAGAGATGAATTCTGAGGGCAGTAGGAAGTTACAAGTTGTGATTAAGTGACCGTTATGATCTACGCAACTCATAAATCCAAGTGCATATTCATTTTTCCCCTTTGCTGCTGTGCATGGTAAATATGCAGATTTTAATTTGTTGTGTAGCTGATTATCACATCCTGTCCTTTCTCAAGGGCACATCTGCTTAAGACAATTTTTTGTGGTCCCAGAAGTGCCTAAGGTTAGGACCAACCTGCTGTTCTCCCCTTCCTACCCAGTGCAGGGACCCCAACCAGCTCTACTGGCTGCAGTGGTGGCAGGGAACCACCAGGAAAAGCCATTCTGTCCTAGAACAGCTCTTCTGGGGTTAATGGTTAACATGTGGCACCTTGGCTTTGATACCCTTTGATATCCTCTGATACCCTTTGATACCCTACATGGACATGTAACTATAAGAACGGACTATTTATGGTCAACTTGCACAGGTTTATGTGAGGTTGCTCATTGCTTGGTATTGGAGAGGGAAAGGTGACCTCCTTTCCACAGCCATGCCAACAGAGCCTGCGGCCCTGGAGGATCCTGCACCCAGGAGCAAAGCACCACAGTGCCCTTTAGCAATGGCCATTTGAGGGATGGATGGATGCACAGATGGATGACGGATGGATGGGTGATGGATGGATGATGGATGGATGGATGGATCGTTGGATGGATGGATCGATAGATGGATGGATGGATGGATGGGTGATGGATGGATGGGTGGATGATTGAGGGATAATGGATGGATGGATGATGGATGGATGATGGATGGATGGATGAATGATGGATGGATGGATGATGGATGGATGAATGATGGATGGATGGATGATGGATGGATGGATGGATGGATGGATCGATGGATCGATGGATCGATGGATGATGGATGGATGGATGATGGATGGATGATGGATGGATGATGGATGGATGGGTGGATGGGTGGATGGATGGGTGGATGGGTGGATGATGAATGGATGGGTGGATGGGTGGATGGATGAGTGGATGGGTGGATGAGTGGAAGGATGGGTGGATGGGTGGATGGGTGGATGGATGGATGTCGGTCCTGATCTCATTCTGTGGAGAACAGGGGAAGCCCTGAGCAGCTGTGGCCCATCCCATGGGGAAGGCAGGCCTGTAACACTGTGGGTTTGTCTCTGTGTGACACCAAAAGGCCTCATAAGGCTGCAGGAGCTCATCATGGCCCCGTCCCGCTACAACATTCGCCTGAAGATCCGGCAGCTCCCGCTGGACACCGACGACGCCCGGCCACTGCTCAAGGAGATGAAGAGGGGCAGGGAATTCCGCATCATTTTCGACTGCAGCCACCTGATGGCAGCTCAGATCCTCAAGCAGGTGAGCAGGGGGCGAGTAGGAAAGCAAAGTGGCTGCCAAGCAGCCCGTGGGTGTGGGTGGGCTCTAATGAAGGGTGACCCTGCCCTGGGGTGCAGCTTTCCTTTGGGCCACAATCCACAGCCACACTAAGAGCTACAGCATCTCCATCCTTCAAGGGACACTGCTGGATTTCTGCAGAAAATGGCATTTTCACTGAAAAACTGGAAGTACCAAAAAGTGGCTGTGAGTGAGAACAAACCAATGTTACAGGAGGAGAAGAGGCTGTGCCGAATGCAGAGCCAGGCCCAGGCTGGTGCTGGACAATTCTGTGGCTCTCCCTGCAGCTGTGCAGCCCCAGTCTTCTTCCCTCTATCCCCTTCTCCCTCCATCCAGACTGGCTCTCCCAGCCAGGCCCAGCCAGGAGGGACAGCATCCTGTGTCCCTTCTCCAGCACTGTCTGCAGTTCTTGGACTTTAAGCCAGATGTCAGTGATTTTCCATTCATTTGGGCTCCCTCCTTTCTTCCTCCACAAGTTCCTCCACTGGCATTCCTGCTGCTCACCCCAGCTCCACCTCATTCCCAAGCGCCTTTGGGATTCAGGGTCGATATGAGGCAGAGGAAAAGGCTCTCACAGAAATGCTAAAAAGCAGCTGATTAAAGTGTTGCTCCTATCAGCCCAGCATGACACCACAACACAGATTAAATAAATCCCCAAAGGGCTAAGAAAACAAGCACAAGGCAAGAGCCTTTTCCTGCAGCCTGCTTGATGCAAAATGAAGGGAAGTGCTCAGAGAACTGGGAAAGCCTGGGAGAGATTATTTTGGGAAGCAATAGAAGGGGCTCATTGTCTCCTGCCAGTTATTTTCCCAGGCTGGTAGTGTTTGGTGCTGCTCACTTATTATGCAGTTTATTATAGTTTATTGTGCCATCTGCTCAGCTCATCATCACCAGTGCAGAGTGAGGAAGATGGAGGAGAGGGAGGACTAAGGGAGACAAGTCTCTCTAAGTCCTTCTGGCTGGGTTTGTGTGTGTGTCGGGGTTTTGTCAGGACCTGAAGCCATGGATTTCAGCTTAGCAATAGAAGACAGTGTATTTTTACTCAGGGAAATACTGAAGTATTTTCAGAGTCTGGGGAGTTGCACAAACCCAAAACACAGTTTGACTGGTCTCTGCATGGGCCACTCTGGTGTGTAACATCAGGCAGGTTCAGAGCAGAGCACCACAACCTGCAGATCACCATGCTGAAGATCAGAATGCTTAGAAACCTCTTATTTTCCTCACTTTTCTACCTGTAGCAAGGTAGAAAAGAGGTGCCACCTTTATCTGTGAAACAGCTCTTTTCCACTGAAAGTACAAGCTAGGCAAAGCCACCTCCTAGAGGAGGGGAGTCTGTTTCCTTTTGCAGCAGTAGAGCAACAATGCACAGAATAAATGATGGACTGCAAAAAAAGGCAAAACATGGAGAAAGGCTCAGTATTCTGTTTATGCCAGAATCAGTAATAATCATATTTTATTGCCATTATGTGTCTTTTGTAACATTTTGGCCACTACACCAGTCAGCTCTTCAGGCATTTGCTGGACAGAGTCCCTGGAGCCTCTTGGCTCTGCTGCCTTCCCTGTACAGCCTCATGGATGACAACAAGGTTCTCACAAGACTTATGCTAAAATTTCCACTCCTTGACACCGATTTTATTGCACATCTTCAGATAACACAGAAGGTTTGAGCACCTACAGCCTGTGCTGGCTGAGGCAGCTCTAACTGAGCAGTGTACACACACCATCGTGCCAGTTGGGATCTTGCTCCCCAGGAATTCAAGGTTCCATGCTCCCATAGCACAGCACTGATCATCTGGGCAGGTTTTTTTTAAGTGGAGTAACAAAAAATACCATGAATTTGCAATCCATGAGTAACACCATATGAGCCAGCACGACTGTCACCTACTGCTCCAGCCTGGGTCCCATAAAGTGATCAGACATCAAACCACCCATTATTTTGCCCTCTTGGAAAACAAATAATTGTAGAAACCTATCAGAGAGTGAGTTCTTCTTATGAGGTTTTCCTGTTCTACCCCAGATCCTCTGGCCTTCCTCAGTTTTGGTCCCTTGTTATCACTCCAGGTCTTCCCCACGCTGTCCTGAGCAGCCTCTGTGCACCTCAGGGCACAGCTGTGCCTGTCAGCTCTGACAGAGCTGCTGCTCTCATCCTGCCCACTGCCTGTGGCTTATCCACCAGGATGATCATTTATTCATTCTCCCAAAAACCCAGATGCATCCTGCCCCAGGCTGCCAATGCTGGGAAGCTGGAGCTCCCTTCTGACAGCAGGTCTAGGCTCCTCAGCCATGACCAGAATGATCCAGCTGTATAATCCAGCTGAATGATCCCAACTGGGATCTCATTATTTGCTCCAGACTGGCTCCCCATCACTAACTGATGCTTCCTATACTGAGGTACCATTCCCTGCTTCAGCTTTTTGAACCAGGGTGTGCAGGAGGGAGAGAGCAACACTGCAGGCCCCTGGATCCACTGACCAGGCAAGGGAAAGGACAGTGAAAGGCCACAGGGACAGCCCCCAGCCTTTCTAAAACTACTTCCAGAGCAGGAAACCTGAGGTGAAATTACACTCTAGAGTCACAATATCAAGGCTTGCAATCCAGATCCTTTCCTTTTCCCTTGCTTTTTGACATCTCACTTCTTTTCAGGCTGTCACTTCCTTCCTCAGAGGTAAATTCCGCCCTAGTAATTTCAGCAAAAAACCAAGGGAAGCAAACATTTCCTGGGGGGACTTGAAGTTACTTTCCCACTACTGGGGATTTTAAAGTGGTCCTGCATGTGTTTTCTCCAGAAAACATGCTCTCACAGCCAGCATCCCAGCCAAACGCACAGGAGTCTTCCTGTCACCAGCCACCAGCTTCAAGATGACATTTCTCATCGACTGAAATGTTCTCCCCCCTTGCTGGGAAGGGCCTGGACATGGTCATCCAGCCAAGGCCCCTTCAGCCCATGGCTGTCCTCTGAAAGAGCTTCCAGGACAGTCTGTTCTCTCCAGTGCTCAGTTATGCAAAACTCAGCAATCTGCAGGAGCCATCCTCCGTGTAGGCAGGGAATCTCAAGCTGTGCTGGCCAAGGGCCCTCAGCACTGTGATCTCCAAAAGCCGAGGGACAGGGGATGTTCCCACCCCCATCCTTGTGCCTACACCTTCACTGACTCACCTCTAAACCAGGCCCTAAGTAAGGATCTGGCTGTTGTGCTCAGGAAGGAGGGACAGAGGCAGGAGCTCTATGAACTCACTGCACAAATGGGATGGAAGGTGGGGGTGCAGAGCCCCAGAATTACACGTGTCAGAAATCAAAACCCTTCCAGCTGGCTTCTCAGCCATTACACAGACATGTGACTATAAGAATAGGCTATTTATGGTCAGTCTGCATAGGTTTATGTGAGGTTGCTCATTGTTTGGTATTGGAGAAGGAAAGGTGACCTCCTTTCCCAACAGAGCCTGTGGCCCTGGAGGATCCTGCACCCAGGAGCAAAGTGTCACGGTGCCCTGGCACACCCAGGGACACCCAGCATCACCCAGAAATGCCACCAGCCCTCATGTGAGCTGGACACTGAGGCTTTGCCATGGTTTCAGAATGGTTTGAGGACCACAGCTCTGCTCAGCTCAGCACTTGAGGACGTGCCTCTTGCTGACCGAGCATGGTTTGACTGCTCCATGACCTCAATCCCAATCTAGCCCCAGTGTTTCAAGGTCTCTCCTGCCACATCTACCTACAAGATCTGAGTTTTATGTCGTATGGCTGTTGTTATATTCTTGTATCCCTTTACTAACCCCTTTTTCCTACTCTCCTTAAGGCCATGGCAATGGGGATGATGACAGAATATTACCACTTCATCTTCACTACTCTGGTAAAGTATCTGGCTGTGCACACACCTTGTACACTCGCTGAGGCGGGGGTGGGATGTGAGGGGGAAGCTGGAGCTGGAGGGTGGGATGGGTGTCTGATCCTGGTGTAGGGTGGGAAACACAAGGAAAGGGGAGATCTGGGACTCTGCCAGGAGGAGAGAGCAGGGCTAGACTTGGCTGCAGGTCAAGGTCAGACCCCAGAGACCTGGCTCTAACCCCTCTGCTCTGCAGCACTGCCTAGGTGCTCAGCCTGAGAGATGTCAGCTTTTCCTTCCCTTGCCCTTGGACAGGTCACTCCTTTGGAGTGCACTGATGTGGATTTTGCTTTGATTTTCCCTCCCAGTCATTCTGATTTCAGTGTAGCTCCCCACACACTGACAATGAGCACAGGGAGGGTGCAAGGCTGCGCCCCCACCCAGGATGTGGTGGGACCCTGATTCAGCAGGAGCTGGGGATGAGCACCCGGGACCCCTCTGGAGCCAGAAGCAGCCCTGCTGTGCTCCAAGCTTCAGCCCTGCAGGTTTATTTTGCAGGAGGAGAGTTCAGCCTGACATTAATTCCCCTCTGTTAAACACGGGCCAGTTCCTCTCTAACTCTGGGAGGCATTTGGCTTTCCTGGCAGGGTCACTTTTGTCTCCATTTAAGATGCTATTGTCTAGTCTACTGTTGAATTTTGTGTGATTTTGAAAATCCAATTTATCTTTTTGCCTTTAGGAAAGAAACAGACTAAACTAACCCTTAAAACCACAAAATTTATTTTTCAAATGCAAAAGACATTTTAATTACCCCTGCTGCCATTATCTATTCCAGGCAGCTTTAAGCATTTCCCAGATAACCTCCTATTAATCAGCCCCAGCTGAGCCTGGAGTACATTTCATGTGTAGGTACAGCCTGGAGGTGGGAAAAGAGGAATTATAATAAATTAATAGATAAGCAATCACAATTAATGCCACTTTCCTGAAATAACAGTTATATCATGGGAAAGATATTTTAATCTGTCATTCCTTAAGGCAATGTTTTCCTAGCTTGCAATGCCTGTGCTTCAGCTTCCCCAGTATGAGACCCATGGGGTGCTAATGAATTAGTCTATTATGTTATACTGAATGTTTCTAAAAGGTCCCCAGTCAATACTGAGCACAGTGTATCAACACTTGGCATGAAATGCTTCAACATTTTGCTAGGCAGCACGACTACAGTTCACTGACTCCAGCATGAAGAGCCCCATCAGCCTTTTGCACCACAGGAGGAGGAGGAGGAGCAGGAGGAGGATCTCTGATGAGCTCTGGTCTCTGTCACGTGCAGATTTTCCATCCAAAGCCTCTGCAGGGAGAACCTCAGAACTCCACTCTCATTTGGAGGTGTCTCAGCAGTCTGTAAAATGGGACCCTGCCATTTTACTGGGGATACACCTCAGCCATGGGCAGCAGATGCCCTTCCTGGACCACCTTTCCAGCTTCCCACTGAGAGTGCGGGATGCACAGAGGATCAGCCCTCAGCATTGCTGCCACCACCAAGGAGCCCAAGCTGGGCAAGCTGGGGAAGGGGGACAGCATCACAGGAACACAGAGAATAAAATTAAGGGTGGAGGGGAGAATTAATCTGCAGCACAGAAAATAATGAGTGAAAGGGAATGTAGATGAGGTGGAAAATAGAACCAGATGTTTCGATTTGTGGCTTTGCAGGAGCAGAAAATACACAAGAAACTGATCTGATGATTCCCATCCACACCTCCCCATGTCCTGACATTCAGCTGGTATTCTGAATTATCCTCTGATCCCAGGAGGTGATAAATCAGGCTGCAGCTGAGATTTAAACTGGAACCAAGCTGTTGGGAGGTTGGTTTGTATAGGAACTTGGTGAAAGGAAAGGTTGGTGGGGAGCGGCAGGGCAGGGACAGCACCCAAAATACCTGTGGGATCTGAGAGGTGGCCAGGCTGGTGGTTTGACAGATGGGCAACACAGACAACGGGGTTTGGAGCTCAGGGGATCTGATTGTCACATTCTGAAGGGGAAATCATCGGCTTTTGAAACCAAAAATTATTTCCTCACAACAGTTTCTGGAATACAAACTGAAGTGCCTGATCAAAAATGAATCTTGAAAAAGCAGACCCATTCCAGCAGTTCAGGCCCAGAACCGCTTTCCCCCCTCCCAGCCAGAGACATGAGCACCTGTCTGAGGTCAAACCACTGTATTGGCCCTTAGCTCCCTGAAGTCATTTAAAAGTCAAAATTGTAGCCTGCTTTTCACAGTGCCCTTAAACAGAATGTGCATGTTCACACTTGCTATTTTTCAGGTTTAAAAAAACAACCCAAAAATCCAAGCCCCGACTGCCACTGTAGGGTGATTAATGATTTGGTCCCAGCTGCACCTGCAGGTCTGAGCACTGCATCCATCAGCAGCGAGCCCTGGGGCTGCAGAGGCTGGGGCAGGGCTTACAGAAAAGATCAAACCCCCAAAGCTTATTAAAGCAAAACAGCCATAAGAACCCTCCCTCCCCAACGGAGAATGATGGTTCAGCTGCTGGCAAGTGCTGCTGCTGTTCTGCTTTGCTTAGGGCAGCATGTGTGGGACTTCACCAGCCCCCTGTAGGTAGATGGGTGCAGTAGCTGGGTGGCCCCACAGTGTAGCAACCCCATTACACAGCACAGAACAGCCCCAGCACAGCCACAGCATCTCATCCCATATTGAACCTGTTTTTGATAAGCCCCTGTGAGAGCACTGAATGTCACACCTTCACCCCCACACTCCATTGCAGACTTGTGGTGCTGCCTCTCCTCCTCCCCACATTTATACTGCCATAAAACACTTGCAGAAATTGTTCAGGATAAATGCTGATGAAATATGTCTCACCCAACAAATGGCTCCTATTAACCAAGTCACCATCCCTGGCTGCCATCTCACCACACTCCCTCACTCACCCCCCCGGTGAACAGATCAGCCTCCACATGCTCCTGACATGCTGCCTAACCCCAGACTCACTCCTGAGCACTGAAGCTGATAGTCAGACACGTGGAGAGCCAAGAGCTGCATCACCGCAGTGCTCCCCAGTGCCCCCCAGCACCCCCAGTGCCCCTCCCTGCCTGCTGCCAGCAGAGCTGAGCACTTCCTGGCTCTGGTTCTCACATCCCGTAAAGGGCACCCTCATTCATCTGCAGACTGTGTGGGCTGGTTGGAATGTCAAGAAATGCATCTTAGTTCCTCTTTGATAGCCTGCAAATTGGTGTTTTGCATTCAGAGCGACTCTGTCATCCACAGCACCCTGTGAGCCTCGGCATTGCCAGCAAATCCCCCGTGGAAAAGCCCATGGGAGCTTCAGATACAGAAACTCTGCCTTGTCCCCCTTCCCTGGCTCACAAGTCTCTTTCACTGGGGCCACGGGCAGTGATTCTGTTTTTCTCCCCAACAATCCACTCGCCTCTTTCATGCTGAGAGCAGGTTCTTTGGCTCTTTGGTAGGAGCTCCCTTCTGCTGCATGTGGGGGAACCTGCACATATGGCACCCAAATTCAACCAACACCTACAGGCCCCTGCAGGCAGCAACTGACGGCAGCAGACAGCACAATCCTCTGAATTCCTGAGGGATATGCACTCCCTCCCACCTCCTGTGGGCTCTGCTGTCTCCAAACACAGACATGAGCCAACGCAGAAAACTCAAAACAAAGCTAAGCAAAATGTTTAACCTGGTTTCTCTCTTTTAAGGATCTTTATGCATTAGACCTAGAACCATATCGCTACTCCGGGGTGAATCTGACTGGCTTCCGGATTCTCAACGTCGAGAACCCTCACGTCTCCTCCATCATTGAGAAGTGGTCCATGGAGAGGCTGCAGTCAGCACCCAAGGCAGAGCTAGGGCTCCTCGATGGTGTGATGATGGTACGGGCAGTTCAAACAGGGCACGGGGCTCTGGGGAACAGGGCAGGGTGAGAGAAACAGTCATCGAGGCATAAATGTTGTTTTTATTGGTTCTTTTAGCGGTAATAACTCATCCCAGGTATCTGCCCTGAGGTGCTTTCATGCATTCTTTAACAACTGTCCCAACACAGTTGACACTGTGATTCTGGGTCTGGTCCGGGTGGGCAGAACCTAGCAAAAATAGAGGAGTGGGAATGATGGAGTTGCCTAAAAATAGAACTTAATTACTTTATTGGTAGCAAAAAAAAAAACCAACAAAAAAAAACAAACAAATGCAGAAACTGCATGATCCAGAGAGGAGCACACAAAGACCTGGGAGCATGGCTAACTTAACAATATATCAAAAACAAGGTTATCTGGGGGTAGGGGTCCAATCCCAAATGAAGGACAGGGCCATGACTTTATATGTCAAAGGTCCTGAACCAATGGAGAACCAGAACTAGAGACATGACCTATTTTGGAATGATGCCATTAGCATCCTAATTTCCATATCCCAGGTCTCAGGTTTATGGTTTCTGCATAAACTACCTGGGCTGAGCTATTATCCATCTTGGGTAGCTCTGTTGCCACACTGTCCCTCAAAGTCTGGGGTGAAACCCACACCCCACTGATGTGGTAACACTCCTGCTCAGGCCCAGCTGCCAACAGATTTGCCACCAGACAAGGCAGGCAGCCAGGACATGTCCCAAAGGGCTCCAGCTGTCCCCAAGAGCAGCAGGACACCAGCTCCTAGGGCTGGGAGAACAACACAAAGCCAGGCTGGGCGCACAACACAAAGCCAGGCTGGGCCAGGCACTTTGCTGAGAGATTGAGGTAGGAGGAAAGCGCCAAAGCAATAAATACCCAAATATGGGCTAAGCTGCAGCTTTGATGACTCCTTTTAGGGTCTGATGGCAGCTCTGCTCTGGTGAGTTACTGCTCAGGAGGTACATCACCTGCTCGCCCATCTGTCTTCCCCGCCGGGCTGCCTCCGACCTCCAGAATTGTTAACTAGCTCCCTCCTTCCCTCTCCCTTTAAATGTGCCAGAACCAGCCCCACAAAGTGGCAAAGCCTTCCCAGACTTTCACCTTGAAATGGCTCCTCAGATCCCTCCTGCTGTGTTTGTTGTTAGAGGAGAGACCCACTCTCCTGCAGGCTGCCCACAGCTGAGTCCTCCTGTGCCTGCAGCACAGCTCACTCCCCAAGGCTGCCTCTCCTCCCAGCCCCTCTTTGTTTTCTCAGAGGGATCCTGCCTTTGAGTCCTGTTTGCCAGGTGTCCATCCAGCGGGGTCCTGGACTCAGCTGGGCATTACAGTCAGTAATTCACCATGAAATTGCATGGACATATCCTTTCCCCCTTTCCTCCAACCCAAACTCACAAACCTGTCCCTGCTGTGGTCCATATCCGCCCACGGATGCAAGTGGGGCTACTGCTCTTCATGCTTGGTTGCTGAGGGAAGGGAAGGTCACAGAGATGGCTGCCAAGGCTGGAGGATTTTCTCCATGGCTACATCCTGTTAGATGTTTGCTCAGTTATTTGCTGTATTATTTTGTTTTATTGCAGTTTATTACGCTGCTGCTACACTCACATCTGTTTCGTGGCTCTGTGAAGCCAGCAAATAATGCATTTTCACTAGGAGGTCTTACCACATCAGAGTGAAAAATAAATCCAATTCTCTTGATCAGCATTTGGATGTGAGATAGGGCATCTCAAATTGAATCTAAAACCATCACATTATATGGGGAAAAAAAGAGTTCTCCCTTAGTTCAGATCACTGAAATGCTAGAATATGTTACAAAGCCATGAGGTCCTGATTTTGGTGACAGCTTGTGCCATTTTTGGAAAACTGTGTGCACACAAACACCTCTGTTTCTTATTTTCCCATGTATAAAATAGTGCGGAAAATGTGTTCTGCATATATATATATATTTTTTTTTTTACACTCAGACAAAACAGACTCAATAAGAAAACTCTGTTACTACCTTCCACATTTAGAAGCCGTTGCCTCTCTCTGTGACACCACAGCAGGAAATGTGCAAGAAACAATCAGAACAGCCAAAATGACACTTCCAGAATCACTGATTTCAGACAGAACCCCTGAGATTTCAGTCTAAAGAGCAGAGGAACCACTAAGCAGGGACAGAGAAACCCTGAGGCTAATGGGGGTAACCCAGAGCGGGTTGCACCCTTTTCCCATGGCTCCCCACAGCCACCAATGCTGTCCCCCTTCCCTTTAGACAGACGCTGCCCTGTTGTACGATGCAGTGCACGTGGTGTCCGTGTGCTACCAACGCGCACCGCAGATGACCGTCAACTCCCTGCAGTGCCACCGCCACAAGGCCTGGAGGTTCGGCGGCCGCTTCATGAACTTCATCAAAGAGGTAAAAGCCTTAATTTCTTCTTCCTTTTCTTTTTTACTGTATGTGACGATCCTGGCTTCTTTTTTCTCCACCAAGGTCAGGGTAAATACAAGGGAGTCACGGTTCGTGTTCGAACTTGGATGTTTATTATTTATCTGTTTACAGACTCACGAGCCGTGACATCTAACTAGCAAGTTAGAAAACAGAGATAAAATGGAGAGCTTCTAACTCCTTCCAAGGTTATTTAAGTGAGAATCACTCAATAATGAGGTGACGCCTGTATCATTTATACTTTTGACCCAATAATGACCACCAAAGACCCTCAATGCAGACATTATTCACCCAATTAGAAAAAAACACCCAAACCCATGAAGAAGAAGGAAGAAGAAGGTGAAGAAGAAGGACTTAGACAACAACCAAAATCCTCCATCTTGCCCCATACATTACTGTATACTAAAATTCCAAATCTAAGTTTTTCACCCTGTGAGATCACACAATATCATTCAAACTGCACACCCACAACCCCAGTTCGATCACTCAATTTTGGAAGCCTGTTCCATGGCCTCAGCTCAAATGCAGTGCCTGCCTGAGGGTAAATGCCTCTCAGTACAGAAAGCCTGAAATTTTCAGCCTCCAGGGTTCCAACAGCCATAAACATTCCCTGGGAGGAGCAGGTTCCCAGGGGCAGGTGGTGGAGGCTTGGCAGGTCCAGAGTTAGAAAATATCCCCTTGCACAGGCAGGTACAACTGGATAGAAGCACAGACACGCACCTTTGCCTTCAAAATAAGACCTGTGCAGCCAAGCCAAAATGTCCCTGAGGAGCTGAAACCTCCCATGTGTCCCTGAGACCGGCTCTTGGCACCTCCAAGCACTCTGTCCAGTGTCATTCCACACCTGAGCAACAGCCTTTTGTCTCCTATTGAAGCAATTTTTGGGGTCCACAAAGGACACTCAGTGCCTCTGAACCCCAGGGCTGAGCTGGGGTTGTCCCTGCCTGAGTGCCAGGGAATGGCATTGGCTGAGTAGGGGTTGAGCAGGTGGGGGCCAGGGAGTGAGAGAGCAGCTTCTCTTCCTCTCTGATTTCAGGCATCACCATTTCTCTGTTCAGCCCATGGAGTTGTTGGATTAAGGCCCTGAGCTGGCTCAGAGAGGGCTGTCAGGAGCAGGGGCACTCCAAGGGAGCACAGCACAGGGACCAGCCCTCCCAAGGAGCCCCCACCACCCAGAGCTCAGGTTTTGCTCTGTCTGTCAAAAGGAGTCCTTCCCAAGGAAAAATGAAAGTAGAGCTGCAGGGAGACACTGCAAACCCTGCCAGAGCCATCTTTGTGACAAACCTTCTACTTGCCCCAAGTCCCTGTGGCTCTTCCCATGGCAAGTCATGGAAGAGACATGTTTAAAATTGGCTATAAAATCTCCAGAAGTTTTCAAACAGAAGTGTAGAGCACCCTGTTAGCTGTTACTGTGCTCTGTGCTGCTGAGTCACCTGCTGACCCCAGCAGATCCACCCATGAGGTGACACTGTGCCCACCTGGCACTGCCCGAGCTGCAGGGAGCACATGGCTCCACAGGAGGAGAGCAGGACAGTGATTTCCACTGCAGACAGAGAATGAACTTTTCTCTCAATCTGCACTGAGAACTGAGTCTCTCCCCTCTCTGCCTCTCTCTCCTTCCTCATGCTTTGTTCCCTTCTGCAGAGCACCACTCCAGCTGGTTGCCAAAGCAGAGTGTAAATAATTTGTTTGGTTGGCTCCTTCTGCTCATCACCCTGCTCCTCACACTCCAGCACCTCTGCCTGTTGTTCTCCTCTGTCAGCACCGTGTTAGCCCAGTGCAGGGATCAGCTTCCTCTGTGCTGCAGCCAGAACGGAGGAATTGCTTTCTCCAAACTCCTGTAAATTCAGAGCAGCACCAAGGGATGAGCTGTCACCCTGGACCAGGAGCTGTGCAGCCCCTCAGTGCTCCCACCGTGGATGCACCTGAAGGCCCTTCAATAAATAGAACTGCTTTTTATTCCCTTAATTTTGTCTGGCCTCTGTTTTTAGGTAGCCCAGAAAGGCATCAGCACTGCAGCCCCTGGGGAGCTGCAGGGCTCAGCACGCAGCTGTGTTTGCTCCAGCTGGGCACGGCAAACATTCCATGTTTTCTCCAGCTCCTGAGGGCCAACAAGAGCTGCACGTCCCACAGGCAAACCACCTGCATGCCCAAATGAGCAAACACGAGCCTCCCCAGGACTCCAGGGTGGTGAGGCTGGGAGCAGGCTGTCACTGCTCCTCAGGAATTAATGAGGGAGAGCCAGAGGAGTGTATCTACCGGGAGAAATGCCAGTTATTCCCCCCGAGAATACATTACGCCACCTTGATCGCACTGGAATATTTCAAGCTCCCCCACCCATAAAGTAAACACATTTCCCAGGGAGCAGCCTGCACAGAGCTGCTCAGGGGAGAGAGCCCGAGGCTCAGCTCTCCACTGCTGGGATGTGATTGCTGCTGCAAACTGTGGCAGCAGCCTGGCATTCCTACGGGAGCATCCTCCTCGGGACAAGGCTGCAGCACATCCAGCACTGTCCCCAGGCACTGGACACCTTGCTGTCCCCCAGCTCCTGCTCTGCTGGCACAGAGAACCTGGCTCTGGCGATTCTAGCACCTCTTCAATCAGAGAGATTCATTCTAGGGGTGCTGCAAAGTGAACGATGAGAAAGAAATTGAGTTACAGGGGGCGGGTTTTGTGGAATTGAATTGAAGCATCTTAACCCCAAGTTCCTGCTCCTGTCCCAGTCAGACCAGGCTGTTCAGGACCTCAGTCAGCCAATCACTGAAAAATCTCTGGCGACAGGATGTCCCAGTCCCAGTGCGCACCTGCCCCATCCTTAAGCTGCCAAAAAACTAAAGCAGGGCACCAGCAGCACTCAGTGCCCCCAGACTCCTGTGCCTGTTTCCAAACCTCATCTCTTGCTTGTATGAACACATTCTTGGCCTCTTCTGCTCCACTTTCCCTCTGGAAGAACAAAGGGAAGCATTCCAGAACATTTAAGCTCTCACACACCTTGGAAGCAGCAGCCAGTTCGCGCACAAAAGGGATTTCTTGTGACTGGAGCTGTCCCAGAGCTGGCTCCCTGCAGCCGGCGTTTATCAGCACTACAAGAATAAACGCAGCACACAAGGATGCTTGTGTGATAAATGCAAGTAGTTTTCTACTGAGTCATCACATCCTGCAACAGCTGGTGAACACAAAAGGTGCGAACAGAAATTGTAGCAAGGACTGCAAGAGAGTGAAGGAATTCTCCAGCTCTGTCTGCTGTCTGAGCAGCGACAGAGGGATTATTAATTAATCAGGCTCTTTAGGGACAAAGAACCAGCATAAGGACTAATTAAAAGAACATACAGTGGAGGGCAAAAGATTATTTATGATACTAAGTAACGGCCCTGCTACCTTTTCTCCCTTCCACAGGCCCAATGGGAAGGATTAACGGGACGAATTGTCTTCAATAAAACCAGTGGTTTACGGACAGATTTTGATTTGGATATCATCAGTCTCAAAGAAGATGGCCTTGAAAAGGTGGGCAGGGTTTGTTTTATCTGCATGTGGCTGAGGATAACGCTGGTGCTCAGCAACAGGGAAATGGTTGGTGCTGTATTGATTCCAGGTTTCTGGGGTTTATATAAAAGGATATTCACTTTGTGGGATTTCTCAGATCCTTTTCCATGCTCAACCATGACTCACTCGCCCTGAAGCCAGTGCGTGGGATTACAGATTGCAGAAGTGCTTGTGGCACTTTCCTAGGATAGTGAAGGCAAAAGAAACTTTCTGAGCATCCATTAACCCCTCCCTGCCCTAAGCAGGCAGGAATTATGCCTGTCCCACTCCCTCTTGCTAGCCTGGCTCACAAACCCTCAGTTCTTCTCCAAGGAGCCCATAGCTCTGGAGATCATCACCTGGAGTCATTTCCCACTGTGAAATTGCCCAAGGCTTGGGAACAGCCCCAGTTTATTACAGCCTGGAATTAGCTGGAGGATGCACTGGGTATTTTGTTTATTATCTAAGGGACAATAAGGGAAAAAAGAGAAATGTGGTCTTGTCTGCCTGGCTGGGGGTGTCATGAGGGTCGAGGGTATGAAGGCTGCAAGTCTGGGTCCTCCAAATTACTGCAGATCTCCTCTGGGCACAGTAAAACCATGCAGATGTGCAAATCCGATCCTAGGTGTGCCTGCAGGCTTAATTTCCTTCTCTTCAATTACTTAAAAAAACTCCAAACTTAAAATAAAAAGGCAACACACACAGCCTTAAATCCCTTGAAACAGCAGGTTTCAAGGTGAGATCAGCTGACGACAAACAGAGCAGCTATCGGAGCACAGGGAGCTGTGATTTCCAAGAAATTGCATGATTCTGACCACTCTGTGAGCAGCTCTGTGTCCCTGTTCTGCTACAGGTGTCTATTACCTGTTCAGGAGGAATTTGGCAGGGCAGCGAGGCCCTTTCTAGAGCAGAGTCTGCTTTCCGACAGGCACCAGGTGCCCGTGGCAGCCGGGCACGGCGCTGGCTCTGTCCCTCTGGCCAGGGTGACAGGTTCAGAGCCCGAGGGACACCCGGCTTGGCAGCAGGGAGGGATTTCAATTACCCTCAAAGCACAGGGGGCTTGTCCAGGGAATTAATCACTCGGCACAGGAAGGCAGCCCCAGGGCTGGAGGCAGCCGCGGATTGGATCAAATCCTCCCTTTGGAGGGGACATATCCTGCACCCTGAGGCTCCCGGGACACGCCGGCCCATCCTCCTTCCTCACTGTTTGTTTTTTCCTGGGCTTTGAAATGAATGGCTGCCACACTTCCCCACCATAGCAGCAGCTCGGTGCCTCAGGTAACACAGCTCAAGGTCACCACCGCCCTCTCCTGCTGGGGAGGTTTTGGTGTCAAGTATGGAATAAAGGGAACATTTCAAATCAACCCAGTGACCTTCAGTCTCGCCGTGGTTGAGAAAGGAGGCAGGAGGGAGCTGGGGAAGATGCTGGTGCTCCACAAGAACTGAGCAGCAGCTGACTTTTGTAGCTGTATTTTTTTACACAATATTTTGTTTATAGAGCAGAACCCAAAAATAACAACACACCTTTTTGAAGTCCAGCAGCACCGACGTGCTGCTGGAGAGCAACGTTGGGCAGGTAATAGAAAACGTGCCAGCCTTTGATACCGCATGAATCCAAATATTAAAACACGGCCACAGCATCACCTGTCAAACCAACATCCCTCAGGTGTGCTGAGCAGAGCTGGCACCAGCTGGAGCTATTGCAGCTCTCTGTCACATCAAGCCCACTGGAAGCTGCCAAACCTCAACACGTCCCCTGCACACCCTATCAGCTTTTGTCTCCAATAATTCAGAGATTTCACAGTTCCCACCATTATTCTTCTGAAAGCTCCATGTCAGCCCCTGAGGGGTTTTAAAGTATCGATGTCAAATCTCTGTTGAAGCCGGAATTCTGTCAATAGTTAATCTGAACTAACAAAATGCCAAACTACAAACAAATCCCAGCTGGATTGTGCATTATGTATCACAGCTTATGTTTGTTGAGCTTTAGGATTGAACCCCTGATCCTCATACCTCCTGGATGTTCCAGGGATTACAGGAGTATTACCAAATCCTAATTACATATAGTTCGACTATCTGACTCACACAGTCCTCTTAAAGCACTTTTTCCTTTTTCTTCCTTTTTTAATATTTTAAACTGATTAATTCAGTCTTAAGTGCCATGCATTTAATTTTCTTAAAGAAAATGTAGCAAGGCAGAAGTGATTGGGGCTGCAGTGCGGTAAACTGGGGCCTCTTGGACTTGCTTTTTTCCCATCTACAATAATAATAATTTTTGACATTGCAGCTGTTGTGTGATCCAAGGCAGAGATGGGGGATGGCTTTGGTTTTACCTGAAATATTTAAAACCTTTCACAAAGTTCATGGAAACTCTTCTAGAATTTATGACAATTTTTTTTTTTTTTGCCAGGCAGCATTGCTCATTACAAAGTCTCTTTTTGGGGATGCAGTAAAACCAAGTTTTCCCCTTGGACTGCTGAAGAGGCTGAAGAATCTTAAAAACAGCAATAAATAAAAGATGGGAAGCTGCTGGCTCCCTGGTGCATTGAGCTGGCTGCCTTTGGCTTCTCTCCAAGTCCCACCTTGCAGTTTGACCCTACAGATGGATCGTTCTGTTCCCATTTCCAGGTGGGGTTTGGGGTTTTTTTTCTCACTGTCAGGCTGGCTCCGTGGCCACCCTGCTCCATTTGCTGGCAGCACTCCCATATTCCTCCAGCTTTCCTGACATTTTATCTCACTGTCACAGTCCTTTAGCCACTCCTGCCTTCAAAGTTTGTCCCAAAGCCTCCCCTGCACCGTGGAGATCAGGTTAACAGGCTTAGCCTCACCCAGATGACTTCCTTAAACAGAGACATGTTTTGCCATTTCTGGATCAATAGACTTCATTGAAGTCTAATAATTTATTACATTTGACAGCTTGAGAGAACAGAGCACCTGAAATAGAGCTGATGTGCCTGTGCCATGCCTGGGCAGGGCTGCTGCCACCCCCTCCTCCAGGTTTGCGGCCACGATTGAGACCCTCGTGTCTCAGAGATTTCCCAAAGGGGGGCCCAGGGCCTTGCCAAGAGATGTGTTAGAAACTCCAGCTGATTTGTCACAGCACAGAGAGCAGGAATGGTCCCTATCAGGGATCCTCAGAGCTGGTCAATCCATTTTTAATCCTCCCCACCAAAGCAAATTGGTGGGAAAATGGAAAAGAAAGAAAATGGACTCAGATTTGCTGTTATTTTTCTTTTGTTGTGCTTTATCCTTGCCCAGATTTGACTCTTTAGTGTGGTTTGACTGTTGCTCTACACACTGCCTTTGCAAATTCTTCATTCATTCAGCCCCTAAATTCCAGTCCTTATGGTCTTCATCCAGTGCAGCAGCACAGGGACTGTGGAACATCTGCCACTGGACTGATCTGCAGCTGAAGGGTTAATACATGGTAATTCCAGTTTTGCTATTGTTAATACATGGTAATTCCAGTTTTGCTGCTATTTGCTGTAGACAAGAGAAGGAAGTTCCCTTTTCCAGGCCGGTGAGAGGATGCTGAGAGCAAGTGAGGAAGGCAAGGCAGGGAATAAGGAATACAAGGTAGGCATTGAGGAATTCCGAGATGGGGATTCACTGTGTTGCTTTGCTTCCTTTCAGGTTGGAGCATGGAGCCCTTCTGATGGTTTGAACATCACAGAAATCTCCAAAGGAAGAGGGCCTAACGTCACGGATTCACTGAGCAACAGATCCCTGATTGTCACCACAGTGCTGGTAGGACATTGCCAGCCTGTCCTTGTCCTTCCCCACGAATCCCAGGGGTATCTCAAGGATATCCAATATCTCTAAAAGCTCACAGCACCCCAGTGCAGATTTGTTGTTCTCCTGTTCACTCTTGGATCTGACAGCAGGTGTTGAACCTCAATGAATTTTTATTGAGTAGTTCATTAATCTGGTGGCACTGGTCCCTGCATGGCTGTCATACAGCACAGGCTCATGCCATGGCACCAGCAAGCAACAAAACACACCAGCCCTTGGCCAACCTGCCCAAACTGGGCCTGAGTTATAGGTTTGCCTGGGGAAATTTTCCAGCCCCTTTGTGTTCCATGTTTTCAGGGAATGTAAAGGTGCAGATGGAACAGAGCCTGCTGGGGATGCATTCCCCAGTCTGGAGCAGTGGGAACCCTCATAATGTCCTTTCATTCCCAAAAATGGACTTGATATAGTGTGGACTTGTATCACAAGAAGAATGGGACCAAGGTGCCCAGAGGGAAACAGAGAAAGGAGTCACTTGATCTAGGGCAGAAGAGGGGCTGGAACTGAAGGTCTTGTATCCCTCAGCAAGGGGTTAGCAGGGTGGAAGCAGAACATAAGCCAAAGACAGATGCTGTGGCAGCTTTCCTTGCAAATCAGCCACTCCTCCTAATGAACTGCCCATCCAGTACAGGACATTTTTTCCCATTAAACATTTCCATGGCTGTGGAATTGTCTGGGTCTGGGCCGTGGTACTCACCATACCCCAAAGGCCATGGCATAATGCAAAATGATGGAGCCAGGAGGGGACTGTCAGCCATCTGCCTTTGACAAGGTTTTTTCAGGCAACATTTCCATCTCATGCTCTGCGAGCACGTACCAATTACATAAGGCACAGAGTGATATCAGTTCCCATTAATTGGGCCACTCCATGGGCCTGCACACGTGCCACGGGGTTTCCACCTCGGAACCATGGCTGTCCTGGATCCCTGTGCCCAGGGGAGGAGGGAATGTGCTCAGACCTGAGCTCTGCAGTGACTGCACTGCATCTGCTGGAGCCTAAAACATAAAATACAACCCTAGATGTTATTTGCATTTGCAACACCCCTTTGTAGTTCTGCACTGCTGTAAATGATGAGAGAGGAGTCATAGGAGGAGCCTTTAAAAGGAAAAAAGCATGAAAGGTTGTTTTTTCCCCTTTTGCTCATATTGCAGTGACTTGTTGGAAGAGAAATACTACCCCAGCAGCCAGTGCCACTCTCCCCAAGCAATATAGGAACTGTGAAGTTATGAAATTGAGGGCACCTTCACTGAGAAATCGATTAGCAAACTGAGAGAGCTTGTGAATTGGATGTCTGGCTATTTTCAGTAATAAATTGTGAAATAGTCCGTGAATAAGTGGTTCACAGAGTTCAGAATTACCCCCTAGGAAATGTTTGAGACCTGTAGATACATTACTGAAGCGAGTGGCGTCCTAATGTTCAGTGCTTCAGCTGTTAAATATGTATGTAATCCCTACAGCGCTTCCCAAAATTAATAGTGCTTTATGACTGCTCTGGAGCCGGCGTATTTATATCAAGATCCATGGATTCAGCTGATTCACAAACAAGGCACTAATTCCAGAGCAGAGAGCCGAGGAGGCAGCGGGGGAGCGCAGGATTGAGCCGAGCTGCGCGTGCCAAGTTGAACTCCACGGGCGTGAAGGGATCAGTTGGGCTTTGGAATTCTGCAAATGGAGCTTCGTATGCTGCCACGTCCCCCCCGGCCCTGCTGCTGGGCCAAAGGAGGACCCTCTGCCCTCTGCGGGAGCACAGAGCCCCAGGATGGGCAGAGACAAGCACCACCAGCCTCCAGGCTGGCTCAGCCCCACCTGAGCCCCCTCCTCAGAGCACCCCTTGGCAGGGCACCCATGCCTCACCAAAGCAGGCACAGTGACAGGGCTCTAATGAGGGCTCCACACTTGCTCTTCCACCTCTTCAAGTCCCAGCAGAATCACAGAGGGTGTTTGCCAGCACAAAGCACAGCCCTCGCCCTCCCTCACTGGCCACCCCACAGCAAGAACAGGAGCCCTGCAGACACCTCCAGTTTGAGCCAGGGACTCACTGTAGGTCCCTCACCCTCCTCTTGCCTTCCAGCTCTTGCCTGCTGCCCTCCACCTTTTCCCATTTCCATCTGTCCTCCACACGTTTTTCACTTGGGCTCCCCAGTGTTCCTCATCGTTGGTGGCTGCCCAAGCCTGAGAGGCACCAAAGGATGCTGGAATTCTCTGTGTGACTTCACCTGCCAGCCCCTGCTCCAGGGGAGGCATGCACAGGTCACTGCATTAGTGCCTGTCCCCTGTGCTGCTGGTGTGATTCAGCCACCCCCAGCTCTCCCAGGCAGCCACAAGTGCAGAAAACAGCGCGAAGTTTCCTTGGGCAGCAGCAGAGCTCTGTGTCCATCAGGTAGAGCCAGCACAGAGGAGTCCCAGTGAGCTGAGTGGGGAGATTTTGGGGTGACCCCAGCCACCCACAGCTCCCTCACCCTGAATTTCACCCACCAGCCTCCTGCTGGCTGTGGTGAATGGCAGGTACCTGGTGCAGGGCTCAGGGCTGAGTTTGTCCTCCCCCTCTTTTACTGTTTCTAACACTTTCATTTTCAGAGCATGAAATGGTTATTTTTCTCCCTGAAATCCAACCAAATGGAAAACAGTTGGCTGCTCAGAAGAGACAAAATTAAATTTTGTGGGGTAAACAAGGTTGCTAATTAGCTGATGCTCTGTGCAAAGTTAATTTATTCCCAACATGTCGCAGTGCCAGCCCTGCCTGGAGAGCCTGGCGGCTCGGGCTGACCCCGCAGAGGTGGCCCTGCCTCCAGCTGACCCTGAACGGGGACTTTTTGTTTTCCCTCTGCAGGAGGAGCCCTTTGTCATGTTCCGTAAATCCGACACCGCCCTGTTTGGTAATGATCGCTTCGAGGGCTACTGCATCGACCTGCTGAAGGAGCTGGCCATCATCCTGGGCTTCTCCTACGAGATCCGCCTGGTGGAGGACGGCAAATACGGGGCACAGGATGAGAAGGGGCAGTGGAATGGCATGATCAAGGAGCTCATCGACCACGTGAGTGAGCCCCTGGGTGGCTGCCGAGGGTTGGCTGTGCCCAGGTTGTTCCTGGAGCTGTCCCTGGGCTGGCTCTTTGGGGTGGGACAGGTTCCATTTCTTGCTGGCTCAGAATGTCCACAACGAGCTCCTGACCCTGCCTGGCTCCTTGTCACATGGGTTGTCAGAAGAATATCCCCATGTCTGGCTTCTAAATATTCATTTGAAGTTCCTGAAAACGGCCATTCTCCCAGCACAGAAATGAGCTCTGTGACTCCAGGCACAGCCTCTCCCACAGTGGTACACAGGCTGGGCATGTGGAGAGGGAAGAGGCTTCCCCTGGCTGTCCTGGGCTGGCAAGAGCAAGAGCAAACATGGGCAAGGACAAAACACCAATGCAGCTTGAGGATCCCAGGTGTATCCCACACACAGCTCAGTCCTAAGGAAGCATCCAGACTGCAGGAGCAGCTGTGCACTGGACAGTTTAATTTTTTATTTCCTGTAAGAGCAACTTATTTTCTAAAATCTCCTGGGATTTGGGAGCTCCCTCTGCCACACAGCAGCTGTGCTTCTCCTTCCATGGCCACTTCCAAAAGCCCATTAAACCCCAGGGAACTGTGGCAGCAGCTTTGCTCCTGCAGCAGCCAAAGCGTCACCAAGGCTGAATCCACTGCTCGCGGCCGGAGGTTGCTTGGTTTCCTAATTAGATATCTTGCCTCCAGCAGATCATCATGATCCCAAGGGCCCGGTTATGGAGGTGAGGAAAGCTGCTGTTTTTATGAATATCTAATTCCCAGAAAAGGCCTCTGGAAGAAAAGCTAAGGACAAAAAGAATCCCTGCTCTCTACAAAGCAGGCAATAGTGCAGGCAGTGCACAGCGCTCTCCCCCTGAGTATCCTGCTCAAGTGGGGCAGCCCTTGACCACTTCCTTCAGATCCTGATTACATTCTGGCCTAAGCAGCAGAGACAGAAAAATAACCCCCTGTAGAGCTGTGATGCTCTTACAATTCATGGGAGAAGAATGAGTTTGCTGGGTGAGTCACTGTGATGTGTGGAGAGTCAAGCACTGGCTGGGACTGATGAGTGGTTCAGGAGCTGGGCTGGGCTTCCAGGTCTGCCTTCTCTGCCCTAAATGATGTTGGACAAGTTGCTTCTGTGCACTGCTTCCTCCATCTGTAAAATGATAATGATTATGTCCCTTATAGGGACTAAGTGACACTTAATCCATTCATGACAAGCGCTGCAGTCCTCGGCTGGCTCGGCCCAGGGAGCAGGAAAGCAGCAAGGGCAGGCAAGGGCAGCCCTGGGGAGCAGGACACGGCCTCATGGGGGAACACACCACCGGCTCTGCAAACCTGCCTTGGTGCCTTTCCTTCTGGAAAACTCCGTGCAGCTCAAAATACAGATTTTAGAGCCTCTTACACAACAGCCTTGCCTAGTTAGACAAGTGGCAGTGTCCCAGAGGAAGGCACTGGTGCTTTGCTGCTCCGAGTGATGAGTGTGACACAGATCAGAAGTGACACCAAGTGGTGGCTGTGCCCCTTGGCAGAGCCCCTGGGGACATGGCTCCTCTGCCCTGCACCCGCTGCTGGGAGTAGGATCTGGAGCTCACACAGTGCTGTGGACAGGATCTGGATCTCACCCAGTGCTGGGAACGGGCTCTGGAGCTCACACAGTGCTGTGGACAGGATCTGGAGCTCACCCAGTGCTGGCAATGGGCTCTGGAGCTCACCTACTGCTGGGAGCAGGATCTGGAGCTCGTCCAGTGTTGGGAATGGGCTGTGGAACTCACCCACTGCAGGGAACGGGCTCTGGAGCTCACCCAGTGCTGTGAACAGGCTCTGGAGCTCACCCACTGCTGGGAGTGGGGTCTGGACCTCATCCATTGCTGGGAAAGGGCTCTGAAACTCACTCAGAGCTGGGAGCAGGCTCTGGAGCTCACCCACTGCTGGAAGCAGGCACTGGAGCTCACCCACTGCTGGGAGTGGGATCTGGAGCTGGGTAGGTGCACGACAGCAGTGTCTAGGGGGCAGGGGTGCTGTCACCAAAAGGGTAAATCCCCACAAGTTGGCACTCCAGAGGTAAATCACGTGCTGGGACAGGTGTTTACACAGCGACCACTCTGGGCTTGATGCAGTCACGAATCCTCCCCCTCCTCTCTCTATGATCCAGACATGTCTGGCCACAGGCAGGGATGCCTCGGGCTATGATCCTTTGTAAAATCCCTATGTTTCTAGTCTGGCCTTAAGCATAAACAGCAAAAGCAACAGCAACCAGAGCAGCCACAGCACGACCCTGTCCACAGGTCCCTAGTAGCAGTTCCAGAGACAACAGCCTCACACAGCTCCTGCAACAGCCCTGCCCCGCTGCCTTTCATCTGCTGCTCATCCTCAGCACAAAAAGTCCTTGTTTTGAGAAGTTCAGTTCATTCCCTGGAGAAGCAGCCTCTTTTCTCACCACAATCTACTGCTTATTGTCACTCCTCTGGCCATTCCCACAGAGGACCTCTGATCAGAAGGGCCACAAGAGCTGAACTCAGGTATTCAGGAAGGTCTGGGGAACCCAGATGATGCAAAGAAGCTCCTGAGCCCTTTATTCATAACAAACAGGGAACCTGACAAGAGTCAAACCTCCTCCTTTCAGCAACAGTGAGCTGCCATTGATGTTTATTCATAGAAATTATTACTGATACAAGCAAAGCTCCGCTGCACACCGTGGCCCATCCATTCTGATTTATAAATTCCAGTTGTCTGGCAAAGCAACGCCTGCAAATCTTCCCTATTGTTTGTGGGCAGAATCCCATAACACCAGCAGAATGAGTTGTTCTGGACATTTTGCACAAACTTGTTCACAAATAAAACTTGTCTTCTGCTGCTGCACATCACATTGCCATTCAGTCTGAAACTTCAGGTGGGAATAAAAGAGAAGTGGCAAATACTGGGGTTTCTAATGGAAATTCCTGCCAATGCTAACTGTAGAGGAGTTGTAATATCCACCCTTAGGGACAACAGCTGATTTAACAATTCCACAATAAGTGGGCATTTACTGACAGTAAATTCTGGCAGAAATATGTATTGCACTACACTGCCAGCTCCCCATTAATACCCCTGCACTGGTGGGTGTTTTATCTCAAGTGTCATGAACTGGGGCTTCATTTGGATGTCACTGGGCCAGGGATAGGGAACAAACAATTTCATTGGGTGAAGTGTCCTCCACCTTTTGTTTAGACACTGCAGGACCTCAGTGTTAGGGACGGGATGGAAATAAGCCAGAACAGCTTTTCCTTTTGTGCTCAGATCATTATTGGGTGGATTCATAGCTGGGTCATACTCAGGGATCCAGGTGAAAGATCTGTAAATTGGGAGCCTCGAGTTCTTTGTGTGCCTCAGCAGATGTCCCTGCCCCTGATTCAGGAATCCATAGCACAGGGCTTGTCTCTCACAGTAGTGCCATTCTCACCAGAATCCTCCAGCCTTCACATCCCTCAGGTACAATTAATGGTAGTTCCAACTCTGGAGATCTCCCTTGAAGTGAAGATTATAAAAGCCCCAAGAGCACCTCATGGCCCTCACTCCTCCCCTTCAGCTCACAGCTGTGTTTTTCCTGCCAACATATGTTCTTAATTCACCCCTGATATTGAATAGATCCATTGACAGTGGCAGCGGCGAGAGAGACCGAGGGATGACAGTGCCAGACCTGGGTAACAATTAAATCAATTAAACACACACACACTTATTTCTGTCTCTCAGGCAACACACACATGATTAGTTTATGTAAATACCTAATGCAGATTGGTAAAATAAGCACAGAGGCAGCTTATTTTCCTGAATAAATATTTGTCTTGGTGCTTATGCTGTTGGTGGGCTCTGCCATGACCGGCCACTGCCCGTGGGTTGGCTCTGGCATTGCAAGATTCCCACAGTGACTATGGATGCACAAGAGCTGTCCTGACCCACAAACCACATCTCCCCGCTGAGAACTTGGAGATAAGTGTTGGCATTTTCTGATGAAAGCCAGTGAATGTGATCATCCCTGTGCTGAACGCCCAATGAACTCACAGCTGCTCCAGCCAAGCACAGCTGCAACTGGGTGAATGAAGAGATCCAAACCCTTGGAGGTGTGTGGCAGAAGTGTCTGCATTTGATGTGTAGCTGCCTTGGCAGAATTCATGTTTTTTGGCCTCAATTCAGCAGAACACTTAAGAACAAGCACAAGACTTGGAAGACGTGAGCTCCAGTAAAACAGAGGTGTAAACTTAAGTGGTTTTGCTGGACAAGGGTCTTTAAGCCACTGGCACTTGCTCTAATTCCTCATCTTTAATAAAACCCGCCTGACTGTGCAACAGCACAAGAGTCAGGGCTGAGTAAAGGAAGCAGCCAGAGTCTGGTAATTGACTGCCCAGTTTGGAATGTCAGAGCACGACAAATCAAAGCTTCACCCTTGGTGGGTTTGATTTAGATCCTCTCTGTCAGCAAACCCTTAATTAGAGGCCACCTTCAGAAAAATCTGCATTGATAAAAAGGATATGGACATGCAGCCCTGTACTGCCTCTAATTGCTGAGGACACACCCCAGCCCAGGCTACTGGATCCGTGCTGTCCCACCTGAATGTGACATTCCCTGCAAGGACACAGGGCTGGGAGCACATCACAGGAGCTGCTGAAGTGACACAGTAAAATTTTATTTCTGCGCTAAAAGCAGTTGGATCTCTGGGCATCCATGCAGGCTTCTCTCTCTTCATTTTCTGTGGCAAAGCACAAATTCCAGGCCATTCTTTAGCTCACTGTATCATCCTGACAAATTTGGCCAAAGATCCCTCAGCCTGGCCACTGCCAGCAAGCTCTGACCACAGAACATTTGCTCCCTCCTTCAGAAAAACCTGTAGCCAAATCCTTCAACATTTTCCTTGCTTTTCCATGGTGAGTCAGGACACCCACACAGAAGGGATGGAGGAGGCAAAATGCTGCATTTCTTTTGCCATTTCTGCCTTGTGACTGTGGGGAGTGCTGAGCCAAAATTTCCAGGTGTGCTGTGAGGTGGTGGGAGCAGCCAAGCTCCAAACCTGCCAGGATGGTCCCAAGGATGCAGAACATTTCCACTTCAGGCTGGGCAGCCATCAGTGCCCATCCACTTCCAACCCCCTTCAGCTTCTGTCCAGGTCACCACAGCCACAGCTGGCACAATGGCCTCGCTGGGAAAATATTGTTCCCATTTCCCACAGGTTTTGACAAATGCCAGCGACTGAAATGGGCTCTTCCTGTAGCAGGTTGATGTAAAAATGTATTTCCATTTGGAAAGTGAGAAGGAAAGGAAACCAAGCAGGGCACAGCTGGAGAGCCATGTTAGAACAAAAATATGTCATTTTTACCCTTGCTACATAGATCCTGAAGGCCTCTGCACAGGAGCTTTAAGGCTGCATCCTTGGAGGGTGTCCCTTACAGACACACACACACACCTGTGAATGGGAAAAAGCTCTTGCAGAGACTCTTCCTAAAGTAAAAGCCCCAGATTCCTCTATTTATAAAGATATATAAATAAAAAATTAAAATAAATATAAATATAAATTAATTATAACTATAACTACATAACTATAACTATAACTATATAACTATAACTGGTAAATGTAAATGTAAATGTAAATGTAAATGTAAATCCATCACAGATTGGAAAGGTCAAATGAAACCATTAGCACAACCCCCAGCCCCAGCACAGGCCAGGGATCTGCTCTGGCTCTGAACACCCAGTTCCTGCTGAAGCAAAGCATGTTCCAGCCAGTATTGATTTAAATTTCATGAATAATGACAAATCTACTGTATCTCTAGGTAATTATCACTGGTGGGTAATTTAGAATTTTAATTTTCAGAACCAGATGTTAAATAAATCTCGACCAGGCTCCTGGCATGGGGGGCAGTTCTGCTCAACTTCAGAGCTGTAATTTATGTCTGTGTTTCCTTGGGAGTTCATAATCCCAAAGAATGATTTGCAAAGCTCAAGCAAAGAGGGTGATATTGAGGAAACCTTGGATGTATTTACTTCTGGCTTTTAAAACCCTGGATGAATGTTGAGTGAGAGGAATGAATGCAGCTCTTAACCAACAGAAAGAGGATCCACCTCTTTGAATTAGCACAGAAATTATTAAATAACAGAAATAACAGAAACAAACACAATTCATACAAGCTGTCAGGATAAAGAATATGCTCAACTGAAATTCTTCATGGACCCCAGACCACTCCAGCAGGAAGGGTTGAGGAGTCCATCATTAAATATAGTTTCCTCAGAGGGTCATACCTCCCTCCCTCCCACCTGGCTTGCACTAAGCATTCCTGCCTGAGGCTGAGCCTCTCAAACGGTATCATTAAATGACTGAGGAAAAAGAAATTGAACCTTTTACCCCATGCTGCCACAGCATAGCTCCATCCAGAGTAGCCTTATTCCACACCTTCTTCTCCTCTTGAAAGGCAGGACAAATGAAAGGAAGGACAACAACAATAACAAACCACTGCTGCCAACAGCAAGGTCTGCACACATCCTACTCGCTGTTGTAGAGTCTTGTGGCAAGGAGAAAGCACAACAAGGGTCACTGACACTGTAGAACTCTGTAAAATGTGATTTTTCTGACCATTTCAGAAGAGCACATCGCATTGGGGCAGCAGCTGCAGAGGCTGTAACACTTCCATATGGTTGGAGGTGTTACACCCCCAACATCTGTATTTCACAGCAAACACTATACCTCAACATCTGTATTTTACAGAAAACACTATAATCCAACATCTGTATTTTACAGAAAACACTATAATCCAACATCTGTATTTCACAGCAAATGTGTGCCACATGTATAACAGGACGGGAGACCCCAGGGCTGCACTTTGGGGGTTTTTGGTGCGTTTCTGCTGTGTGAGAGCTGTGATGTCTCCAAGGGGATGGAAACACCGCTATTGGTAACTTCTCCTTTCCTCCTGGCTCTGTCCCCTCCCTCTGTGCTGTTTGCAGAAAGCTGACCTGGCCGTGGCTCCCCTGACCATCACTCACGTCCGGGAGAAAGCCATCGACTTCTCCAAGCCCTTCATGACCCTGGGGGTCAGCATCCTCTACAGGAAGCCCAACGGGACCAACCCCAGCGTGTTCTCCTTCCTCAACCCTCTCTCTCCTGACATCTGGATGTACATCCTCCTGGCCTACCTGGGGGTCAGCTGTGTGCTCTTTGTCATAGCCAGGTAAGGGGATGCTGGTCCCTGCTGGGAGCTGCAGCATCAAACTCTTGTCACCACTGAGATCTCCTCTGGTCCATCACCGTGGGCTGTCTGCTCACTTTCACACACTCAAGATTATGAAAGGATTTTAAAATGGGCTTTCTTTCATTGTTTCAGAAATTTTGCAGCCTTTCCATCTTGTCAGCACCTGCAGGCATGCGAGGAGCAGTTCTGCTCTGTATCACTGTCCATTCATGGTCATGTTTGGTCACTGCTCACACCCTTCCCACCCTCCCTGGGTCCTGAGCTCCCATCTCCCACTCTATTTTCCACTTCTGTCTCTGATTCCTCCACCAGTAAAGCCCACACAAACTCCTCCCTGTACCAAAGGAATGGAGAAGCTGTTGCCACGGATCAGACAATGTGTCTGTTTACAACATTAATATGCATCTAATTAGCATGTTTAAAATCCTCTATGTTTAAAGGCAGAATTTGCATACATTTGCATGTTTTGTTAATTCCACAGGGCCTTTGATGAGACACAGCCCAGGGTTGCTCTCAATCTATGATCCCATCTTTTCAAATCAAAACAAAGCACTTGTCCTGTCCTGCAGGCACCTGCCCTTCATGACCACACACAGCCCTCCATGGAATATTTTGCACAAACACCATGTCCAGAAAAGATTTCTCAGCCCACTCTGCAGTTTGATGCTAATTTCTCATTATTTCCAGCTGAATTTATACCAGTGAGGATTTCAGAACCCTCCCTGCTGCCTTGGTCTCGGAGTCCATGCAGAGCCTCTTCCCCAGGGTCTGCTGTGCTACACCTTCCTGGAAGCATCCATCAGAAACCTTCCTCCCTCATCCACTGACATTAGAGAGTCAAAGGAAAGATCAGATACAGAACTGGAGCAAGCAGACTCCATTAACCCTGATGGTACAACAAATCTTCAGCATACCTCAGGTCCAGGGGGCCATTTAGAGCAGATTTCCTGCATTCACTCTGTCACATCTTAATTACACAGAGCAGCAGAGTGAGTTGGGTGTGAGTGCTGTGAGCACCTGCTGTGCTAGCATTAGGAGCTTGTTTTTTCCAGCACATAATGGCCAGATCCAGCCCAAATTGTCTAGACCTCACTTTCAAAGCATGTTAAACATTCATGGCAGGGCAGGTATATCTGCACAGGGGCAGAGCTGGATATTGTGTTTTCCTCTCAAGAGGACATTGAGGGCCCTCCCTGATGCAAATTGAAGCTGCAATTTCTCTCCTCCATTGTCCTTCCCATGCCTGCTCACCCAAGGGTGGCAGAGATAACCAGGTGGTCTCAGCAGCACAAGACTCTCCTCTGGGGAAAGGGACCCAAGGTAACTATTGATGCCTTGGGAAGGCTGACCTGAAACTCAGAGACTGCACCGAGCTAGAGAATAAAGTAGATATTTATTGAAAGGCCTTTAAGGATACACCTTTGGCAGGGCAGGAGCCTGGCCAGGGCTGCACCCAAGGTGGACCCAAAATCATCACAAAATGAACACAAAATGGACAGTCACGAGGTCTCACATTTTTATATATTCTGGTCTATTTGCATATTGGGGTTTAATTGTCCAATTACAACTTCAGATTATGAAGTCCCATCCTTGTTTTTTTTCTCTTCAGTCCAATCTTGTTTGTGCTTTTGAGCCTGAAAACTTGTAACCAAGCAGGAAAATGATTTGTTTTGTGTCCCTGCCCTGTGAAGAGCTGAGTGACCCTGAATGTGAGGCTCAGAACTGCACCCCTGGGCAGCACAGAATCTGAAAAACATTAAAGCTAAAACTTAAGGCATCACTATGAGAAGGAAAACCCTGTGATGGCTGATAGAAAGCCCTTGGCTGTCTGTCCCTGTCATGCAGGCAGGGCACAGCTGAGTGGGCTCTGCTCCCATGGCACCACTGGCTTTGGTGGCACCAGGCACTGCTCCTGTGGCCTGCAGTGACAATTCAAACACAATTCTACATTTATGAGCTTGTTTTCCCCAGCTCTTAATGGCCAGATCCAGCCCAAATTGTCCAGATCTCACTTTTAAAGCATGTTAAATGTGCAAATTGTATCTGCACATGAAACACTGCAGAAAGGCTGCAGGAAATGCTGGGACAGGTCCTGATGTGAAGTCCCTCAGTCATCACTTTGCACAAACAGCATCGTCTGTCCAAGCACAGCAGCTTTTGGCTGATGTTGAAAGATGAAAACCTGAAGAACTGTGGCTTTGTCTCTGCTTTTATTCCAAAATGAGCCTCAGCATCTCCCTGCATCACATCAGTTATGTGTATTATGATGTAATAGAACAATTTTTCCCTATCAGGCTATTCTTTGGACTAAATTCAACACATAAAATATTGCAATTACAGTTTCTTTCTCACTTTTTGCTCCTGACATATCTTCTGTCATCCTATTCTTTCAAAGAACACCAAGTATTCAGGGTAATTAAAATTCTGCAGGAATTTTCTTTTAACACATAGATATGGAATGGAAGAGCTTTCACAGGGAAAATATTTATTGTGTTGAGAAGTAATGGAAACAATATCTGCTTTTGACCCCAGAAAGGCCTCTGAAATCCAATTGTCAGGAGAAAACCACTTTCAAAATAGAAAAGCCTTAATTCAGAGACATGAGTCTTCTGAACTAGGCACCAGAGCCCTCTGCTCATGCCATAACCGTAGGTCAATGCCACTTAAAACAAACTCAGGAAGTATTTAGAGACAGGCAACGGATGGATTTGGTCCATCTGTCATTTTAATCAGTTTTTTTTCTCTATTGATGGAGCCTCTGCTCCCAACCCCCAGAGAGCCATCAACACTGGCTGTCCCCGCAGCTCCCTGGGATGATGTGTCTGGAGGCTGTGGTGCCAGGCTGGCCTGAACTGCCACCTGTCCTTGGGCTCACACAGCCTCCAAATGACACCAAACTCCTCTAGCTGCATGGCAGGCTGGGTGGGTTTAATCTCCACCCTAATTGCAGCGAACACTGGGTCATCCACTGAAAATTTCTCTGGAGATGCAATTTAGGCTCAGAAGTATTTTGTGTCACATCTTTTAAACTTCTTCAAAATGCTTCGATTTCCCTGCCAGGAAAGCAAAAAAAAAAAAAAAGACAGGAGAATGATCCTAGTTTTGATGAAATATTTCTCAGAGCCCACTGTGCATGTGAGGATGAGGGAAGCCAGCCAGGGAGAATCCTGAGTTCCCACATTGATTTGAGCTCTGGCTGTACAGGGTCAACAAGCTCCTCTCCTTCCTTCGTTACCTCTTGGTTCCACTAATGGTTTCCCTGCTCAAGCACAGAAGGCTGATGCTGCTTTGCAGATTTGTGAATACTTCTCTGTCATTTGAGCTGCATCAGTAGGGTTTTGCTCAGACCTTGAAGTTCTCCAGTGTGTCATCTTGCCAGGCCCATTGATCTTACCCATTCCCTTTCTTTTTCATAGTCTTTCATTGGCAGCCAAAGAAAGTTTTAATCTAATTCCTGAACACTGGCTTTATCTGACAGAAAGGACCAAGACACCATTCTTTATCCACCTCTGGTGTGGATCCATAGCAAATTCCAAGGAATAAGCAGCAATAGAAAGCCAGGTCTGAATTCAGCCTGGTTCTTGTTTCCTTGCTGATTTCCTTTGATTTAGAGAGCAGAGGAAGGTGAGCAGCAAGGACAGCCCAGCCATTACCTGGATGAACAAGCAGCAATGTCAGGGTGCAGCCTGAGCAAGACCTGTGGTTCCACACCCCAAACCCAGTCCAGGGAACAATCCCCACTGCAGGAAGGTAAGATAAACCAGAGAGGAAAGGAGAGGTCTGTACTTGAGGGTGGGAAACAGAAGCAAAAAGTGGGACAACTGTGCCCAGGGTAATCTTTTCTAAAGCCACAGGAGCTGTGGGCTGTGCCTTGTCCATCCTCAGTGATGATTTTCCCCACAGACCCCTCCCATGCTTGGCACTGCTCCAGGACCACAGCTCAGCACTGACAGGTGCCCAGGGCAGGTTTCAGTGCCAGGAGGTTCCTGGCACAGATCTGGAGCCTTTCTTTGAACACGTCCAAGTATCTGAGTAAGGGCAGCCCTGGAACTGAGCCACGAATTCTCCTGAAAGGAGACAAACCCTCTCCTTGGGTGGTGGCACATCTGGTGGAGAATTACAGAGGGAAACATCTCCTGATACAGCCTGTGGGCTGGGCTCTGAGAAGGGGCTGTTGTGAATCTCCAGGGATTCCAGAAGGAAGCAGAGATGATAATTAATGCCTGGTTCAAAAGCAATTATACCAATTATGGTTTTAATTTAATCTCTGCAAAATTTGGGACTCTCAGAAAATGTAAATAAACAGCTCTAAAAATATTAGCATCTCTCCTGTTGAGCATCCTCCCCAGATCCTGGCTAAATGAGCTCATTCCCAGCAGTGCTTGCCTGCTAATCTTGGGCAGAATTTGCAGAGATTTTCCCAGGAAATTCCCTCAGTCGTGCTCAAGAACTGCAGAGCTATCCATGGAAATACATCTGCACAGTGAATAAGTTTCTCCCACTACCCACCACAGGGCCAAGTGACACAGCAATTCACAGTGAACTGCCACCACATTCCAGTGTTCTGCCAGTGTCCTGACTGGGCCACATTCTTGCTTGTCAGGATGGTGGAAGGTTCTACTTCTCAGTGACATAAATCCCATCCTGATTCACATGTTCATTGGTTGGAGAATCTCCTGAAATACCACTTTGTCTCTGCTGTTGCTGCAGAATGACCGAGTCTTCTTCCCTCGGTCAATCAAAAATGCCATTTTCTCCCATGTTTTTGAACTCTTACATACAAGAGGTGTCTGGACACCACCCCATCCCACCCCACCCCATCCCATCCCATCCCATCCCATCCCATCCCATCCCTTCCCATCCCATCCCATCCCATCCCATCCCACCATCATGTGCTCTGGGTGCTGTTGTAGGACACAGTATTGAAGAGATGATCGAAAGTGATCAAAGGCTCTGGGGAAGCCACCTGAGACACCTCAGGAAGACTTGGTTTCCCAGCTCTCTGCTCTCCAGAATGTGGGACACAGACTTACAGCTGTGTGGGTGACTTTGGCTGAATTTGTCTTTTTCTCTCTAAAGCTGTGCACCAGAGGGTTGGCAGCCCCTGACAGCAGCACCAGAGGCATTGAGACTCCTTTTTTCCAGTTCCTTTAGGGTCTCGCCCTACCACATCCTGACTAACTGATGCCTTAAGATTTTAGCCTTTATATTTTTCAGATCTTGTACTGCATTAGTGTATAATTCTGGACTCCATTTATACTGTCTTCACATTTTGGTCAGAGAAAACAATCCCTCTAGGCCTGAAATTCAAGGACACCTCATTGCCTTAAGCCCCCAAAAGTATTAACAAAAGTGAAATGGGAAGGAGCAAACTGTGAGTATCTGACTTCATTACCTGAAGCTGTAATTGGAGGACTAACGCCTGATATGCAAATGGACCAAATTTATAATTGTCTGAAAAATTCGTGACCATTGTCCAGCTTGGATGTAGCCTTGGGAAGAATTTGACTGCCCAAGATGTATCTATTGAAGGCCTTTAATAAATACCTGCTTTTGTTTTCTTAATCTTGTCCAGCCTCTGTTCTAGGGAGGCACTTCAAGGCATCCTAACCAGCTCTGGTTTTCCTGTGTGCTGCAGGTTCAGCCCATACGAGTGGTACGATGCCCACCCCTGCAACCCGGGCTCAGACATTGTGGAGAACAACTTCACCCTCTTGAACAGCTTCTGGTTCGGGATGGGAGCACTGATGCAGCAAGGTAGGGTGGCCCCCGCCTGCTCTTAGGGCTTTTTAAATTGAAAATTTGTTTTTGTTGCAACCTCCCAGCACCTCCTGGCCCATGCAGCACTGAGCACGCACCCACAGTTCTCCAAGAAGGAGCACTGACTTCATCTCCCTCAGATGCTTCATTCACCCACATCCCACAGACTCTGCAAATTCCTATTTCTGTTCATTCAAACCATTTGTTGAGGTTCAGGATCTCTCACCTGGCTCTCACTCTCTGTTCTAAATCAACTTTTCAGGATCTCTCACCTGGCTCTCTCTCTGTGTTCTAAATCAACTTTTCCAGCAGACAGGGTGTCTTGCCCTCTGCTCCATCCCCATTTTTCCCCTCCCCTGGTCATTCTGAGATGCCCTGAAGCTCCCCCAGCCCAGGGCAGAGGTGAGGAGCTGCCCTGGGAGCCTCCTCCACCCAGCAGCACCTCAGGAGAGCTGTCAGTGGCACTGGTGTGAGCCACCAGGGTCACAGGGACCACAGAAATGGGATAGGGATGGGATTACATCCCTGTGTGTGAATGGAATAGAGAGATGGAATGAATAGAATAAATCTGTTCAGAAGGCAGCAGGGGGGGAGCTTGGGAGCAGCTCTGAATAAGGAACAAAATTCAGCTGTGATCTAATTGCAGAAATTCCAGGAATAGAAATAAGTGGAAAATGTCAAACATTTGTCACACTTTAATTTACCGTGTATCAGTGGTTATATCCAGAGAGCAAAAGAAGCACAGCCCTGGCTCATGGCAGGCACAGAGCTCCTGCTCTGAGCTCCACTGCTGCCTGTAATAGAGATTCCTCCTGGATCTCAGCTGCCCTCATGGACAGTGACAGCTCCCAGCAAGGTGGTTTAGCAGGATGAATCATCCCTCTTATCAGATGCTGATAAATGAAAAGAGCTATATTCTTTTTAACTCAATTCTGCATCTGAGAAGAAAAATATTTCAAAGCCAGACTGATGTCACAGCATCCAATGCATCAAAGGGCCGGAGATGGGAGAGGGAAGAAGCAGGATCTTGAGAAGAACTAAAGCACCCTCAATATCCAGGACTCCTCCTCTTCCTGGTGTCTCCTTGCTGCACTCTGAAGGGAGGAAAACTACACCCCATGCTCTGCTTTGATGCCACGCTGCCTAAAATTGCTTTGCAAAGCCCAATCTTTGTTGCACATTCCAGGCTGATAAATCCTCTGAGCACAGCTGTTTCAAACCCAAAGCTCTTGCCTGGATTTAAAAGGTGTTTTGGGTGATTACAAAAATAGCACAACTCATTTAGCCCTTCATGTCTGCTCAATAAAAGTCATTCCAGACCCACTACACCTTTTATGCTGTAACATCTCCTGCTTCCCCACTTCTGACTGGCATTCAAAGCCCTAGACCCTCATCGTTCCTTTCTCTCAGTGTTTGATTTTTTTAAAACCTTGTGTATTTGAACATACTCCCCAGAGTGAGTCTTTTGAAAATAATCTGTATAAAAGCAAAGCCCTTTTTAAATGGCAGAACAAAACACTCATAAAAGTTCATAAATAGCTTGCTATTTAAATCTCATAAAAGCAGCCCAGTTAATTACTTCAGTTTGGATATTTCCTGTAAATTGGGCACTATACCCAAGGTCAGTAATCAAGGAAGAGGGTTTTTCTGCAAATGCTACAAAAACCCCATGCAAGATGTCTGGATAATTTCCCTCAAAACCAGTTGGCTTTAATTGCAGAGCTGTAACAGTTTTGACAGTGATACCTGATCATATATCATATATGGATACAAAAAGTATATATGGATATATGAAATGGGTTCTTCCCCTCTATTTGCTCTCCCCTGCTTCTCCTCTCCCACCCCAGGCTCAGAGCTGATGCCCAAAGCCCTGTCTACACGGATCATTGGTGGCATATGGTGGTTCTTCACCCTAATTATCATCTCGTCCTACACGGCCAACCTCGCGGCCTTCCTGACGGTGGAGAGGATGGAATCTCCCATCGACTCGGCAGATGACTTGGCAAAGCAGACAAAAATAGAGTATGGAGCAGTGAAGGATGGAGCTACCATGACCTTCTTCAAGGTGAGACTAGGCAGAGGCTTTCTGCCTTCCAGGCAAACATGCCAACGGGAGGCAGGACAAAGATCCAAAGACAGAAAAGCCTCCCGAGCCGCCTCTTCTGCTCCTGCCACACAACTTCTTTCAGTCTCACATCTTGCCCAGACTGAGATTGTCACTCACCTGAGTCCCACAAAGGCTAAATCCCCCTCCCTGCTGTTAACTGAAGTCACAGTTATAAAATTAAACTGATTTTACAGTTTTGTGGGCTCTACCCAATATTGGCTCAGACACCCTAAAATGGAGCATGATCCAAAGTGCAGCTGGTATTAAAGCACTGCAGAAAAATCTTGCATTCCCTAAAGCGTTTTCCCAATTTCCACATCTGACCCATCCAGCTTTTTCCTTGCCTCTGCCAGCACAGCCCCATGGAGCCCCCAGGCTGATCCAGGCAGCCTTCAGGGACAGAGGAGAGCCCAAATGAAACCCACAGCTGGACAGATGTTTCAAAATGCCCTCCCTGACCAGCATTTTTTACAGCTGAAATAACAGCTTTTTTGTCCTTCAGGTATTCATATCAATGTAATCCAGTTTTATTAACCTCTGAGATCCAGGGCAAGGTAACACTACCAGTGCATCACAATCCAATCGCATTAATTTATTCTATTTAAAGCATAATTAAATTCAGAAGTCAGTCAGATTCCACTGTAGCCTCAAAAATAGAAAGAAACTGAGATGTAAAATGACCTTTAAAACCACTGCTGGCCTGTAAAAACCCACTTTAAAAAGAGAGGGAATAAAGGGATTGAAATGAGAGATGATTAAGGAATTATCACCCTGGCAAAGAAAGAGGCCCAAAGGAAGATCCCAGGCTTTGGCTCAGGAATGGCAGCTGGCTCCCACGCCCCTCTGGCTCCTTCCCCCTCTACCACCCTAATGCAGGAGGAAATATATGTGACTATCACAGTTCAGGCTTTACCAGACTTGTGCCTGCTGCTGCAAGATTTGAGCAGGCACAGGATGATGGCAGCTTGACAAGGCCTCAGCAGTTTAATTGGCAAGACTCATTAAAGGAAGACAATATGCTGGATTTTAATAATAGGGAGAGAATTGCTCCCATGCAACTTCTCTTGGCTCTCATCTGGCTGAGAAGCCACTGTCCTCCCTGAATCTGTGTCCTGGTTCTGAATTCCCTGAATCTGTGTCCTGGCTCTGACAGGCAGCAGCAGAGGGTGATAAAGGACCATGGAGAGGTTGGTTCGATCTTTAATGACCCTGGGAATGCCCAGTTTGCCTCCTGCCATGGAGCTAGTCCATGCAGTTCTGTCCATGGCACAGCCAGATGCATAGTGGTGTCTTCCAAAGCCATATAAACCTGGAAGAGCCAGCAGGGAAAGGCAGGCTGTAACTATCTTCTTTAACTGCGCTCTCCAACACGAGTTTTATATGTAAATAAAAGGAAACTGTCTCTTTTAACAATCATCAGGACACAGTATATTTATTGCTTCATATCATTATCCATCAGAATCATACTTCAGGTTCTAACAGCCCTGGCATGGTTTATTGATGCAGCATATTTTCCTTTTCCTTTTTATTATCACTGTTTATGGAGATGAATTCTCAGGAATGTCCCTTCTGACAAGCTGGAGCAGTGGGAGTGCCCATGTGGGATGCTCTCTTCACTCATCCTTCATGCACAGAGAGAGACACAGGATTCCTCCCAGTCCCCAATAAGGTCTTTCTCCTCAACTGGGTGATTCCTGTGATGGTTTAGGTTCAGATGCTCTGTCAGTGCCACCTCCACGGGGACACCTGTCACAGCACAGACCTCCTGGTGCCAGCTGAGAATCCACACTCCCTCAGATGGATGGCACTGGAAGAACAGCCCATGGCCTCCCTCTTCTTTCTCTGCTCTGCTCCAGGGGACACCAGCAGAGCCAGCCACGGGTCCAGAAGTGTTACACCACTATTACTATACACCAAAACCCCAAATTTTATGTTTCTAGAACCCAGCATCGAAGCACTCCTGCAGATCCAGAGCCTGAGCACTCCAGCAGCTCTGAACACACTGTCACTGCTGGGACAAAAGGCTGATGGCAGCACACAAATGAGGATCTCACCTTCTCCATGGACTACCTGCTATACTTGGCCCAAATTGCTGCCTGGCTCCTTGTGTGGTGTCATTCCTCCATTTCTCCCGCTTAAATCAGCTGCAAGGTGCACACACCAACCCTGAGCACATCCTGCAGCCCCTCTGTCAGTGCCCATCCATGCTGGAGCCCCTCAGGAATGCAGCAGGAGAACCCCACCCCGGGGGGCTGATCCTGGGGAGCAGCAGACAATGGGAGGAAGAGGAAGAAGAAGGCAGATGCTTTCCATAAGATGCTTCCTAAAGCACTGACCTGTTCTACCTCTGTTCAGGCTGCCCCAGAGCTTGTGCAGAGCTCACCTGGGACGCTGCAGACGGTCTCAATGGAACCAAGACACCTCTGGGGCAGCCCCACCATGAGAGATGCTGCTCCCACCAAATTTGGCCCCATGCAGCCAAGCACACCAGCCACAGCAAATGGGAAGAAGAGAGACCAACCATACTGGCAGATTATGATTTCATGAAAAGAACTTTTGAGAAACTGTTTACTCCCTGGCAATGCAGATTGAGTTACAGGAATAAACATGGGTCAGTTAATTTAGGAACAGCATCTAGAGTTCATTATAACTCATAAATTCTTCCCATCCTGCAGAGGATGCTGCTTCTCTGAATGGAAAGCCAGGTCTCACAGTTTGGAGTCTGGGTGTGAGTGTGTGTATGTGTGTACACAGATACTCACTACACAGAAATGTTAAATCCTCAAGATTAAGTATCTTCAGTTAGTGGAAATCAATTTATTTTTTCATACAGGCTGGAATTGAAAATCTTAAGCCTGAAAGTTCCTTTCTTGCCAATTTGGCTGATAAAAAAGCGTATATGTCTTGGCAAGACGCCTCATAGGGGCTCCTCTAAATGATTCCATTAATTGATTTGGGTGACTGGCCCTGCAGAACTGCTTATTAAAGTTGGCTTCTGAGCTGTGACTCTGAAGAATGAACTCGGAGGCGTTGCCGGCGTCACCGTGTTTGGAGGGGCTGGTGCTCGGCTCTCACACACACATCTCATTTAGCATCAGCACGGGGTGATTAAGATGCAGAGCACAGCAGAGCAGATTCTGGTGTTATTTATCGTGAACAAATAGAAGAAAAGCTTCACTCGCATAGAGGGAGAGATGTGAGCAGGAGTGAGACTCGACCCTGCCATGTGAGCAACGACTGCAGCACCAGCCCTTGATAATTAGTGAAATCTCCATCATTCCTGATGTCTCGGAGCTCCTGACAAGGGAACTTCTCTGCCAGGAAGAAGCCAGCATCAGACCATTTATCTTAATGCTTCAGAGCACCCCAGCAGCTCCTCCTGATCTACCTCTGGCAGACAAGTTGTCACCGAGGGAGACCTGGGGACTCTCTGGAGGATGTGAGGGCACAGGAGGGTCCCTTTACCCACAACCAACAGAGATATGCTTCTTTTAAGAAGCCCATAAAAGTAAATGGGGAATCTCTTGAGAAGAAATTAGCACCCAGCCCACAGTACAGCAAATACCAGATCAGACCAGTAACTAACCCCAGCAAGGATTTTTCAGGTAAACTATGGTAAAATCAGGGGTGCAGCAAAATCAAATGTAGACACAAATAAAGAACACAGAAAAACCATCAGCAAAATAAACACAATGTAAGGCATTATTTATTACTAAATTACTACTAAGATGGTTTTGCGTATTTCTGTGGTGCAGTCCTGGCTGACAACATGCAAATTCCCATGAATAAGCAATGCCTTCACAGTGCAGCCCAAGTATTTGAGATGAGGAAAGGGAGAAATGAACTTTTCCTTCAACTACAAGATATGTTCTGTGCCTTAATTGGGTATGAGCTGGAGCAGGGATGCTGCTGCCCTCACTGGTCCTGCGATTTGGCATCCATGACTGACCTCACTCTCACAGCTGCTTCTGAGATTCATCACATGATCAACCTTTGAGGGGTGTACTGGGAATTACAGGTGGGGAATTTTCCCTTGGAAAAATAGTGTACTTATTACGTTTTAGAGCCTGAAATTGCCCTGACCAGGGCTGGGTGTGGGCTGCCCTGCCAGCACCGGTGGCCTGCCCTCCCCTCCTGGAGAAATTCCCCAGCTCATCTTCCCTGTCCAGAGGTCTCAGCCCTGAACCTGAATCTCTGTCCAGCTGCTCATTAGGACAGATTTAGCAGTGACCAGCAGCTCTATCCTCCTGGCCAGCCCTTACCCAGACATGCCCCAGGAGGAGTGCTCGACTCCTGGCAGGGCTGGAGCCGGGCTCAAAGCAGAGCAGCCAACACTGACAAATCTGGGCTCTTCCTGGCATCCCAAACACAATTAAGTCCTTTCAAGCGGGTCAGCAGCAATGATTTAAGAGAAGAAGAGAAAAGTGGTTTTTCTCTTCCAGGGAGCCCTGTCTCATGTAATTTCAGTTGCCTGAAGAGGTCCACTGCCTCATGCAAGTCCCATTTGCTTCACTAAATGCAGCCTATTGATTTTTTGCCAGTTTATTTTGCTCTGTGCTCTAAACTGAGAGAACACTGATGTTAAAAGCTCTGTGTCAACACCCAAGGAGCATTAAATGCAGAAAGAGAAGAAGAGAGAGGGAGACCCAAGGAACCCAGAGGCCTCTGATGTGAACTATATAAATGTTAAACAAGTCCTTATCAGCCAGCTGAGCACACGATTCGTTTCAATTACCCATTGTAATGTACAGATATTTAATAATCTTTTTGGAGGCTACATTTCTTGCTGCTCTTTGAGGCTTGACAGATGCTACAAATCTACCTTACAGGCACTGGGCCAGATTTTCAAGCAGGGGAGATAATCCTGCCTCTTGAATGAAGTTTGCTCCAGCACATCCACTGCTGTGCATTCATCAAGTGGATTATAACGAGCACGAGCTTTAATGGAGAGGAAATGAATCCCTGGGTATTTCAGGAGAAGGGGCCCACAGGGTTAAAGGCAGAGGAATAGCCTTTCTTTGAACAGCACTGCACTACCCAGCTTTGGGGTGATGAGCTTTTGTTTAACTTTTGCTAAGCATGCTGGAATAAAGGATCTGGATAGACAAAGGATTCGGAATATGAAGAATTACAAGGGACTTTCAGGTACCTCACCATTATTTATTATGTTTTTTTATCAGAAGAACCTACACTGGCACATTTTGGGTGATGCTGAAAAAATGAGGGGGAGCTGTGGCAGCAGCACTTGGGCTGGGCTAGGGCTCCATCTCCTGCTTTCTCATGGAAGGACAGAGACCTGTGGAGAGATAAACGACGGCTCTAATCACAGCTCTGCTGCAGCCACTCCTCGTGCAGCAGCTGCCGAGAAGCCAGCCTTATTCCAGGCACAGCACAGGGACTTATCTGCCCTCTGACTTATCAGCCAGCTCCAGGCTCACCGAGGAGCACAGTGGAGGAAGAGGTTTGGCTGGCTAAGCTGCCTCTTGTGAAATAAGAAGGTAAAAACAAATTTGGGAAAACAAGAAATCGAGCAGAAAAGAAGAAGGGTGCATAAAGCAGCTGGCAGCAGTGGGAACACAAGCTTCAATATCCAAGTGATGCTCCAAGGCTGGTCTGAGGGAGATGCACTGACCCATAGGAGCACTGGGACCAGCAAAGGGGCAAGAGGACACTACTCTGCCTGTCTGGGAAATCTTCCTAAACTAGAGCCAGTTCTGACCAGCAGTCTGGTGTAATGGAAGGTGTCCCTGCCCATGGCAGGGGGTGGAACAGGATGAGCTTCAAGGTCTTTCCCAACCCAAACCATTCTGGGATTCTGTGACTTTTGTGATGATTGACAGAGACAACTCAGAAGGTGCTCGTAGATAAGTGGTACTTTTCAAATGTTATGGCAAGATGTAAAATAACCATATTTCTTCTCACTCAACACATTTTCTAGAAGAAAAAAAAATTCACATGAATAGCAAGCTAGAAAACATATTTCTTCCTTTGCAACAGAATGTCTGCTGATAGTGAAAAAATATCCGTGTTTATTTTTAGCCGTAAGACAATCTTGAATATCTCTGTGCTTCTGTTTACGTGGGGATGTTAAATCTGTTTGGCAGTTGCACATATCTCAAAGGAGACATGTTTCCTTGCCATGCTTGAGGAAAGACAAAAATATCATAGAGTGTGTGTAGAGAAAACCACGTCCTCCAAAATTCTCTCTGTTCTCTCTGCAGGGTAAACAAATCCTGGTTAGGAAGTGAACACATTTAAGCAAATCTGCCAACACCCTGGGAGATGAGGGGGTCTGTAGGGCTTTGGGCAGGGTCTCAGTTCCACCTCAGGACCTGAAGCATATGCACAGTTTACTGCAACCCTTGTCTCTCTTTAAGGCAACATAAACCCAAACAATGTTGGGTAGTGAAGGCATTTAAGACAAAGTCAAATTTGTGGTTGCTTTGTTGTGTGATCTGTTCTCAATAATTATTATTATTAACTGAAAAGATACCAGCTTTCAGCAAATGGAGAATTCATTCTTATTTTGGGGCTGGGGGGGATGGGGGTATCGTTTTTCCAGAAATCCAAAATTTCCACATTTGAAAAAATGTGGGCTTTCATGAGCAGCAAACCCACAGCAATGGTTAAGAACAACGAGGAGGGGATCCAGCGAACCCTGACGGCCGATTATGCACTGCTGATGGAGTCCACCACCATCGAGTACATCACCCAGAGGAACTGCAACCTCACCCAGATCGGGGGCCTCATTGACACCAAAGGCTATGGGATAGGGACGCCCATGGGTAAGTTCTGCAGGCACCCCAAGGCGGGCTGGCTACCACAAACACAACACAGATGATTAAGATAATCCACTCCCAGCAGCAAATTTCCAAATACTAAACTTTACAGTGTTGAAGAGAGGTCTGAACTGCTCTGCTTAACACAGACACTTGCCCTGCCTTGTGGGGGTTTTGTCCTCCTTTTCCCTCTGTGTATAACGGTGTTCCCATTCCCAGGGTCACCATACAGGGACAAGATCACCATCGCCATCCTGCAGCTCCAGGAGGAGGACAAGCTCCACGTCATGAAGGAGAAGTGGTGGCGGGGAAATGGCTGCCCTGAGGATGAGAACAAGGAGGCCAGTGCTCTGGGCATCCAGAACATTGGAGGGATCTTCATTGTCCTGGCAGCAGGCCTGGTGCTGTCTGTCTTCGTGGCCATGGTGGAGTTCATTTACAAGTTGCGCAAAACAGCAGAGCGTGAGCAGGTACTGACTGATTCTGATTCTCTGCACTGCTCTTACCCCATCCATGGAGAGCTGTGCATGCTGACCCTAGAGACAGGCAGGAAGGGGGCAGAGGGATCCAGCCTGGCACCCCTAAAATGCCATCCCCAGAGGCTCACTGGTCTGTCCCTCTGATGACCTCCACTTGGGCGAAAGTCATGTCTGCTCTGAGCAGGGTTGCCTGCTGCAGCACCAGCAGACCAGGACACACTGGCAGGGCAATTTAGAGCAAGCTGAAAAATAAATCATTAAAACACAGACAGAAGTCCCTAGGAGGGGCCTTTCTCAGCTGTTGCATCCCCTTGAAATTACCTTGCACGTTCCAGGTGTGCCTTCTTCCCAGTCCCATTCAAAGAGGAACAAGTCAGGGCCCACCAGGAAGCCTCGCACTGTTTAATCAACTCTGCCACACTCACAGATGCAGCCCATCAGTTGCTGATCAGAAAACAACAGAACTGCTTTTATGTTTTATCTCTTTCCATGGGTGTCCTGGTGCAGTAAGTGCAATGTGCACTTGTGTGCATGACCAGAAATCAAAGCCAGCTGCCTTCAGGATGGACTAGACAGAGAAAGGAAGGCTGCCCAGTAGCAGGAGGGTCAGACCTATCCAAGCCTCCTGCAGGGTTCACACAGCACCAGACCTCTGGCAGCCACCTCCAGCTCTGCCTTTGTGCAGGGTTTAGAATGTCACAGGTACAGTCCCAGCCACGGGAGAGGAGTCAGCCAGGTGCCCACACAGCCCTACAGAGCACAGCTGATGCCTGAAACAGCCCCAAACCTCGTGCTCACCCTCTGCTGAGCCCTTCCAGCCCCCCTGCTCCCCGCTGGGGCAGCAGAACACTGCAGCAGTAATGGAGAGTTTTGTTCCCAATGCCTCGCAGTGATTACCTAAAACAGAGGCTAGACAAGATTAAGGGAATAAAAGCAGGTATTTATTGAAGGCACCTTCAATGAATATATAAATAGATGCTCCTTGGGCAGTCAAAAACCTCTGAAGGGCTATACCCAAAATGGATGATGGTCACGAGTTTTTCATACAGTTATAAGTTTAGTCCATTTACATTCAAGGGTTAATCCTCCTAGCACAGCTTCAAGTAATAAAGTCAGATACCCCCAATTTGCTCTCCCCTAACCTCACTTTTGTTTACGCTTTTTGGGGTCTGACACAGTGAAGTGTCCTTGAGTCCCAGGCCTAGAGACGAAACATTTTATCCGAATAAAACAGGAGAACAGTAGCTACAGGCTACAGAGCTCCACAGTGTAACCCACTAAAGAATTGCAGGATTACAAATACATGAAAAAATATAAAAGCCAAAAATCCTAAGGCGTCATCCCCGCTGTCCCCAGCGCTCCTTCTGCAGCGCCATGGCCGACGAGATCCGGCTGTCCCTCACCTGCCAGCGCCGGGTCAAGCACAAGCCCCAGCCCCCCATGATGGTGAAGACGGATGCCGTGATCAACATGCACACCTTCAACGACCGACGGCTGCCCGGCAAGGACAACATGACCTGCAACACTGGATTGGCACCTGTGTTTCCCTAGGGAATGGCAGTGGGGGTGGGGTGGGAGGGAAGGAGTTGCGGCAGACAAAGGCTGGATGCACCCTTAACTAAGGGAGAATGGATTAAAAAAAAAAAAAAAAAAAAAA
>VZSR01001645.1:1340997-1372757 GCA_013398615.1 Brachypodius melanocephalos | reverse complement strand
TAACTGAAATCCTTAATCCTTTAAAATTAGTGTCTCACCCACTTAAAATATTTTAGGCCAGATCTACCTATAGTGAAGCTTCACTTCGATTTCCAACTACATGGTAAAACAGGGTATGGAGACACAGAACTGTGATTGTATCCCCTGGTTTCTCACCGCCTTTTGCCAGCCAAGGGGAAAGACATTTGTGCCCAGCAAAGACTGCCCTGACCCTGAGCACCAGCAGCTCAGCAGCATAAGGCAGGAACTGCACAAAACATATATCCGTGAAAAATAAAAAATCAGATATAAATTTTTTAAAAATTTAAATATCTATTTTAAAAATCCCAAACAGGCTTGTTGTCTAAGAAGGGCCTGAAAGGGTTCTCTGATCCTCACAGTGATGAGGATCCCTCCTTTTTCCCTCCTCCTCTGCACCTCCTGCCCCGTTTGTTGGGGAAGTGACTTCAAAAAAATTCTTTGCCCTTAGTTGAACATTAACTTCCAGAACCAGCTTCCCTGATTAACCTTCTGATTTCGTTGGGTGATTATCTCTGGCCCCTGCTAATGGAGAGGGCTGGCAGGCTTTCCTTTTATCCACGTGGGGATTTTGTGTGTCTCGTTCTGTGCCTCAGGGAATCGGGTAATGTTTGTCTCAGCCTACTCGAGGTAAAGAAGTGTGGTTGTCGAGATTGCCACGACACTCAGAGGGCTTCAATAAAATTTCAGAAGGCTTCAAGTATCAGCACCTCATTATCTCAAAGTCTCTCATGCCTTTTCTCTCTTGCAATCCCATGGGCTGCTCCAGCTCTTTCTCTCCTTCTCTCTTCCTTCTGCAGTTCCAGCTTGCTCCTTCCTGTCCCTCGCATGACCTCCTGTCCCTCCCTCCTCACAGCATGGCCAGCAGACCCCAAATAACCCCCAACTACCTCACTCACTCTTTATCACCCCCATGGCTGTGAGGGCAATTATCCCACTCTTGGACAATTAATACAGCTGCAATAGACTGGGGGCAAGATTGCCTTCAGCACCCTGTCTATGTGTCTCCCCACAAAGAAGTTTTTTTGAGGTAAGTGCCTTGTCCTTGATTTAATACAAGCAGTGCTGACACAAGATGAGCACAAAATGCTTGGGGTCCATAATGGGGGGTCCGTAACTCCACCTGACTTCCACCAGTGAAAGCTGGGGGTGACACAAGACATGGAATATCCCTGGAGATGCAGGCAGGCTCTGGGAAGGCACTGTGCCTCACATACAGGAACAGGATCTAAATATAGCACTGGAAACAGCAGGCAGGAATATATTTTCTGCAACACTAACCAAAGAGGTGTAACATTAAACTGATAATCAGTTTCCAATTTCCATCCTGCAGCCGTCATTTTTCTGGAAACACCCACTTTTGTGGAAAGAACTGTTGAAATCCTGTGTCTGTGAGTGATCTCTATGAGTGATCTGCAATAGTTGCACCACTGGAAGGACTGTGTGAGAAATAAATCAGCTTATAGCTGCTGTAAGATCAATTGCATACATTTTTATTCAGAAGTAGCATAGGGCACGCTTCTCTTTTGCACTGTAAGACTTCAATATATGCTGCCAAGGCTGTTTCACAGCCAAAAGAGTACCTGCCACGCATGTCCCTAAATGCCTCTGATCAAAGGCTTCCAAAGCTGGGCTGGGTACTCTGATTGTGCTCCAGAGCTGTGCCAGGAGGAGCTGACCTGCAGCAGCCATGGTGGCACTGCCACCCTCATCCCAAGAATCATCTTCCTGAGCCAATGGGAACAGCACAGCACCTGAACAAGGACTGGTGATGTGTTGCTCTGCATGCACACAGTAAAAGCACATTGTCCTGTTCAAGCAGCAGCCACAAGCTGTTGAATTATGCTCAGTATGTCACACTGCAACAACTGGTTATGGAGCAGCACTTCTGGGTGGGACCGTAAGTCCCACCCAGAAATCATGCAGAGGCTCAGCAGTGCATTTTAGCAATGCAAAATCTGTTTTAGTCTAACCAGAGCCATGCTGCTTTCAGCTATCAGTGAGCCCAGTATCCTCTGAGACAGTCTGACTTTGTTTTGATGTACAAGAGCAGCAGTTTGTGTTAATCAAGAAGAAACTCCCCAGCATTTCACTGCAGAAGCACCTGAGGACAGGGAGAGCAGTCACACTCAGTGCTTTGATGCCTGTTGACAGGCACTATTCCAGAGGAAAAGGCACAGCATCCCATTTTGAATTGCAACATTTGAATTAATATATTGAAGCAATTAAAACATGAACACCTTCAAAGGAACAAGACACCAGCTGTGTTTTGGTTGGCATAAGAGAGGCTCATCCAGGTGATCCTCAGAGGTCCCTTCCAACCTCAACCATTCTGTGGCTCTGCAGGCAAGGTGATGAAGGTATTTAGAGCCAAAGTCAGGAAGAATTTGTCTACTGTGGCACATGGTTAAGCCTCCCAAGTTAAGTTGCAAGCCCAAGCACCCAAAGATGGGGACAGCTTCCCTGGCTGAAGTTGGGCAGTGAAGGAAGCAATATGAGACCAGAGAAGGGCTGTGGAGGGAGCCTCGTGGTTAGGGCTGCTCTCTTGATCTGAAATATTCCCAGACATGAGTAATTTTAATCATTAAAGTCAGTAACAGATACACTTGGTAAGCACCTTACACACAAAGCAGTGCCAGAGTTCACTGGGATTTCCTCAGTATGTGGCTCAGAGTATTTCTCTGTTCAAGATTACAACAAAAGCTGTGTAACATCTTCATAGAATCATTACAAAATGATAAAATTGTTTGGAAGTGACCTAAAGATCACCTCGTCCTGACCCCCCTACCATAGGCAGGAACATGTTCCACTAGACCAGGTTTCTCAGAGCCCCATCCAACCCGGCACTGAGCTTTCAGAGATGGGGTATCCACAGCTTCTCTGGACAACCTGTGCCAGTGTGTCACTGCCCTCACAGCAAAGAATTTCTTCCCAATATCTAATCTAAAACCACCTTCTTTAGTTTAAAGCCATTTAGGTATTGGAGTCCCTTTACCAGCATTGTGAAAAGGACTTCAGTCTTTAGAGAAAAAAATAAAACAAGAACAAATCTTCTCTTGGAACCATGAAAGGCACCCTACTTGCTGAAATTAGAGAAGTTTTATATGAGATCATTCTTGGAGTTATAGGCCTCATGGTTGGCATGACTCATCCTACTACCCACTTCCTCAAGATGGGAACTTATTTTCCAGGCCCTGTTCAAATGCTGTGTTAACCCGTATCATGGGATAAGTCATCTACCACTCCCTGGTCAAGGTCTGCAGGCAAGACAAACACTTGATATTCACCAGAAAGTGAAACAAAATACAGACGGCAATTCTGTCTGCTTCAGGAGATGACAGAACCTGACTGGAAGCTGTACTTCCTTGGTCTAGAGGACAAAGAAGTCCCCTAGAAAAGAAATACAATAAAGCACCTTGATCTAGATCTGTAATAAATTTTAGCCTAATATAAGGATTTCTTTTGAACTTTCAATCTACAAAATAGAAATAAGAAAACTTGAACTGAATTTAGAGTATTCAAGTTACTTCATAAGAGGAGCTACTGCAGCTCCAGTTGCTGCCCCACTCTGTAGTTACACTTCAGTGCTGAAACTAATTGTGCTGACACATGTGCCCCCCACAGAAGCCACATTTTGACAGATGGACCTGAATGGCCTTATTAAGGTTTCATATCAAAAACTTTACTTGCCCCATTCCTACCAAGAAGAAAAGGAAAACACTCTGAAGCTCAAGGATGAAGTGTTTCCTTCATTATTATCCAAATAATTCAAGCAGTAAGAGGGAGAAATCAAGAGAGCAGTTGAAGAAAAAAAATTATATTTAATATTTAAATGCCTAAGGCACTGCATTAGCACTGCAACACAAATTACATTTTGAATTCCAGTGAAAAAAGATGTGATTTAAGTACAAAAGCTGTAGGAAAAAATGCTCTCCCTTTCCAGAGGCAATGAGGTATTTTCACTATACAAAGTCTCAAAGTCCAAAATCACCTGCAGAACTTTCCCTCTGCGCTGTGATCTCTGCTCATGTTGGGCATTCAGTGTTTGCTCTGTGTGTTGGTGTTTTTCAAATGGCCAAGGAAAAGTGCATAACCATCTTCAAAGATTAAGAACTCCTTGAATCTCTCTTGCCACGTTTGAGCAAAATGTTTGGCCACTTTTTCAAGTCATTCTGATATATGGTGGAGGTTTGGATGTGTCTTCTTCTGTATCTCCATCCTGGGCTGGAAATCGATCTGTGAAGTTAAAAATTCTCCCCCCAGGGCCTGTGTGAGAAAAGAAAGAGAAAAACCATTAAACACGGTATAGACATTTGCACAAAATCCTGAGTTCCTTTTGGTTATCAGGATTTTGGCCTGGGATGTAAACCTTGTTCAGAATGTTCCTTCCTCATCCCTGGTGAACACCCAGATATGTGGAGGCAAAAGAGTTACTCACTTTGGACAGCACAAACCATTTCCACAGCCTGATCTTGGTCCTCATTAGGCTGCAGCCATTCCTGTGGAAAAAACCAGCACTATCAAATATTTCATCTGGAAATTTATTCAAGAAGATACACTTGAACTTATTTTAAAAGTCTGCTCAGTCCACTCCTAACATGTTTTAGTTTGAAAGTTTAAAGCAGCCTCACATTACCCACTTGGTGTCTTTAGTTAGGAACAGCTGCCTTGTAGCCTGCACCCTTTAATTCCTCACCAAACCAAATGGTTGGATGCACATGGTTAATAACAGCATCAGAATTGCTCCAATAAAGAAGTAGTTGGTATTTATTTATTTACTGAGCTCACTCAGCAGAGATGCCCTGTGCCCCATCACTTGAGGCAGAGTCCTTGTGCATGAGGAGTAAATTACATATGTCAGCACCCCTACACTTCACGCACAGCACAGGAGATACTTTTATGACTGAATTAAAGTTCCAGTGTGTAAGTATCATTAAGTCTTTGTAATGCTGCACCAGAAGAAACTGTTGGCTTGAAGATGAGAGAACAGTTTCTGAGGACAGCAGGAATTTATGGAAAAAGGGGCCACAGAAGCTTCAGCACAAATGGTTTGGAAAATAGAGATAACTTATATTAGATCTTGCACGAGACTGTAAATAAGAGGGAGATAGTAAAAGAAAAAAAAAAATTATAAAACCCTTCTAATGTCCCACTTAATTTCTTAGAATTAGCCCTGCATGACTGAGGTAGGAGCTGAGACTGGAGAAAAGCACACCTTCTCTGTAGGAGAAAAATACACCTCGTCCCCAGTTTCTTCCCCTCCCACCCACAGCCAGTAGAGATGAACTTGTTCCCTGTGCTCCTCACTCACCATCCCAGTGACACTGTCATAGCAGGAGCAGCGGGGAAGGCTCCGGCATCCCAAGTAAGCCATGGCCACTACAAGAAAGGCACTGCAGACGGAGGCAGCCAGCATGGCTATGTTAGCACCCTTCACAACTTTGCTGAGTATGAACCTCTGCAAACAGAAAAGGAGATGGGTAAAGCCATAGTCAGAAAGTGACACTATTCAAAAAGTGACCCTCTCCACCAAAAATAATCTAATGCTGCTAGAATGCTGTGATGGCATCAGAGGAGATTGATTCGTAGTGAGTGTTATTTAAGGTTTTTCTGTTTTCTGAAAAACAAACCAAGTACAAACCTCAAACAGAGTAAGCAGTGAAATAGGGCTGCTGATTAAATGTGAGATGTTATGCAATGGCAGTGGGTTTGGAAATGGCTTTGACAATGAGTAAAAACCCAGGCAATGGCTGCTCTTCACACTGAACATCGTCTTACTGCACTGCACCTTAAGGCAGCCTGACATGTTGATTTGTCCTGCAATAAACTAATGATCAGCTCCATCCATCTGGAATGCCTTCACCCCCACTGCAAGCAATTGCTTGTAGATTGGAGACACAAAAGGGCTTCATTACTTTTCCTCAGCTTTCCTGTGGAGGATACACTTGAAGTAACACCAGGTTCAACCAGCTGTCCTGTAACTGCTCTAACTTTGTCACCTGAGGTGCTGGTTGGAAAGATTTGAGCCTTGCACCCACTGCCTCAACCAGGCAGGGATGCTCTCAGCACCTTTCCCTGAGCAGCACCAGTATTCTCTCATGGCTCAGCCCACACCACCCCTTTGCACTAAGAAGAAAAAGCAGCCAACCTGACCTAGTGTCACCCCTCCTGGAAGTCTGGTTCTGTTTGTAAGCCACATCTGGCACTGTTTGCAGATGAAAGGTGTCATGTTCCCCAGTAATAATCATGATATCAGTACTTACAGTATGGATAACATGGACTGGGGCAGCACTCAGCTCCTCCTCTTCACCATAGTTCAGTGTGAAGGAGCTATAAACTATTACAATGAGGTTGGCAACATAAGAGACTATGGAAGCAGCTATCAGTACATTCACCTAGACAGACAGAGGATTTTAGTGAGAAAAAGAAGGGGAGCAGGAATTAAAGCTGTCCTTTGGCAAATACAAGCATTACAGGGAGCCTTTGACCTACCACAACATTACAACTTTCCCAGTAGCAACACTCACTTAGAAGCCAAACAGAGAAGTAGAGGTTTTCATAATATTGAGTTTCTGAGCTACAGCTGAGTCCTGAATATTAATCTTAATTAAGACTTTATCTAAGAGATCTCTTATTTACATACAATATCATCCTTTGGAGTTTACATGCCTGGAGAAACCTGCTTAGGAAATGCAAACCTCTTAACTCATTTCATATTTTAGTGTACACAGTACTTAACAACATGGAGGACCACCAAAAGAAAAGCATTGAAATGAAGTGTTTTTACAGATTTTTGCTTTTTATTAGGCCCAGTGCCTCTCTGCTGCAGCAGAAAACAAGGTAACACAGCATCCTTCTCTTGCTTATGAACACAGCAGCTTTTGTGAAGATAACTCAAAGAAATACGTTCTTAATTCTGCAAGAGGACCAGTCAGCTCACTCCTAAAACTGTTTTTGATTGCCCCAACATTTTGCCCCTGTCTCACGCACACCAACACCCATCTGCCCCTCTAACTCACGAGAATTGGATTCTTCCTCTGCGAGGAGAACAAAGCTAGGACGCCTGGGACTCCCATCACCTGTGGAGCACAAAAGGAGTTGTTGGCAGCTTGGGAGACCAGTGTCAGATTTGGAAGATAAACTGCTGCAGAGGAATGAAAAGCCCATGTTTTGTTTTCGAGGCTTGGATCAGAGTAACTGCTGCCTCAGAAATGGGAAAAGAATTGCTCATTTCTTCTGTTGTCCTCAGTAGCATCTTCTGGGGGCAGGACATGGGTAACATGTATCTTGCCCACTTGCTACCCACACAGCCTTGCTACCGCTGACCAGAGCTTTGTGGGTTGGGCAAAATAATGAAACTGATTGAGTAAGTCTGATTTAAGGTGCTAAAAATGCACCTTGCTGCTTTCCCCAGTCCATATGCATTTTGTAGAGGAAAGAAAGATACTAATGAGAAGAGATAGGGAGCCACTGCATTGGAGAGAGTTTTCAGTGATTTCCTTGCAGTGTGGCTCAGCAGGGTAAATCAGAGTGCTAAATGCCAGGGAGCAGGGATACCTCCTGCCCACTCCTCACTGCAGTACCAAAGTTAGGGGCACTGTGCTATGGGACAGAGATCATCACCCAGATGTTCATCTATGTGAACAGAGGATGAGGTGTTCCCCTCCTAATCTTTGGTGGCCTCTCTGTGGTCACTATGCTTCTGCAAAAAAACCCCAAACCCTGTCAATTGTCACTATGCCCCATTTTCTACATTTTCCAGCAGAAATGCATTTAATTTAGTTCCTTCAGAGGAAAATCTGCTTGCATTCTTCTGCCTACATCATGAGTTATTAACTGAGTTCAAAGCATAAAACAAGGGAAGATCTGGCAAGAAATCCTGGCCTCCCTCCCACCCCCAATATGAGTACTAGTAGGTGGCAGTGGGGGAAAAAAACACTGCAAAACGAAGTATAGAAAATATAGTACAAGTTTACCATGCCAGCCCAAATTGGAGTTCTGGTTTTGCCCAGCTGAGACTCTGTTCTGAAGATGCCATCTATGAACCCACTGGTGACACAGATGGTGCTGAAGGCTATCTGGAACATCCCCAGCACGACCATGTGCCTTTGATTAAAGATGAAATATCGGTACCGATCCATTCCGCTCTGATTCCCACATAAACCCCTGAACACAGAGTGGCGAGCTGCCAGGGCCTTCCAGAGTCTGGAGAATGGCTCTTCCTGGGCAGGAGAGAGAGAAGGGACAGGATCATTAGCACGGGCATCGGCTGGAGCCAGGACTGGCACCAGGAGCACACGGCTCACCCCTCAGCGTCCGAAGGCAAAGCGGCCTTTTCGGAAATCCCCGAGGCTGCTCCGTAACAGGTGACCGCGACACCATTCCCGACGTTTTTGGAGCGGAATGCGCGATCCTCCCCTCAGACCCCTCCGCTGAGCTTCTCCCTTGGGGGTTTCTGCTGCTCAGAGGCGCGGGGGATGCTCAGGATCCCTCCCATTTGGAAGTTAAACTTCTCCGCTCCGGGAAGGCGCCGCTGCCGGGCAATCAGCGCCGAGCCCCGACACTGCCCGCGGCTGCTGCCGCCCTCTGCAGGGGCGGCTCTGGCTCCGTCTCCCGTGTCCTCCTCCCGTGTCCCCTTGTTCCGCTCCGATCCCGCTGGAAGCGCCACGCCTGCTGCGCCCTCACCTGCAGCGGCACCGGCCCGGCCCGGGCAGCGGCGAGAGAACTCCTGCTCTGCGTCCCGGGAAAGGAGCTCCCAGTCTGTGCCGAAGGAAGCCGGCGAGGCCGGGAGACCCTGAGCCGTGCCGGGTGATCCTGGGCCGTGCCAGGAGTCCCTGATCCAGGTCGAGACCCGCGCAGGGACGCGGCTGCTCCGCCCGCCTCTCCCGCCTCACCTGCAGCCGGGAGCGGCCGCCCCGCCCCGGGCACCCTCGGGCTGCCGGAACCGGGCACTCCACCCATCCCTTCTCCACAGCAGGTAAGTCTTTTTTACTTCCCCCTGCAGCTGAGAGCTGCTTCACACGATACACCTCTGCGGTCCTGCGAGTTCGGGAAAGTGCCACAGGTTGCTCGGAGGTCTTGTTGGATGCCACATCCCTGAAAGTGTTGAAGGCCAGGCTGGACGGGGTTTTGAGTGACCTGATCTAGTGGACGGTGGAACTAGACGATCTCTAAGATCTCTTCCAATCTAACCCATGTTGTAAGATTCCATGAAACTCCATACATACTGTTAAGGACTTGTGGGATCAGTTTCTTCAGATTGACAGGCAAAGGATCCCCTGGCACATGGGAGAACCAGCTCTCTGTTGGAAAGTGAAAGAACCTGCGCTGTTCGACAGAAAAGAGCTTGGGAGTGCCCTTGATAGAGCCTGAGCCGGTGCGTGCCCAGGGAGCTAAGGTGGCCAAGGGCATCCTGGCCTGTGTCAGGGATAGAGAGCAGGACTAGGGAAGTGATCATCCCCCTCACCTGGCACTGCTGAGGCCACACCTCAAGTGCTGTGTTCAGTTCTGGGCCGCCCACTTTAAAAAGGATTGTGAGGTGCTGGATCATGTCCAGAGAAGGGCAACATGGCTCATGAGAGGTGTAGAAAGCATGTCTTATGTTTGAGGGAGCTGGGGTTGTTCAGTCTCAAGAGGAGACTCAGGGAGAACCTGATCACCCTATAATTCCCTCAAGGGAGTTTGTAATAAGGTGGGGGTCAGTCATTGCTGTCATGTCTGCAGCGAGAGGAAATGGCCTTAAACTGAGACAGGAGAGCTTCAGGTTATACATTAGAAAAAAATTTCACTGTTAGGGCAGTCAGGTGTTGGAATAGATTTTCCAAGGAGGCAGTGGATTCCTGATCCCTAGAGGTGTTCAAGAGGCATCTGGGTGATGTGGTTTAGGGGTTACAGTGGTAGTGGGAGGTGGATGGTTGGACTGGTTGACCTTGAATGTCTCTTCCAACCTTGATGATTCATGAATTCTATGATTCTAATGTGTTAACTGTGTGAAATCCTGCTACTGTGCATCAGCAAAAACTGTGGTCACACAGGACACAAGGAAGGGGAAGAGGTCAGAGGATGCCCAAAACTGTGACACAAATAACAAGGACAGACAATGATTTTCTGTTGAATATTTTATTTTTGCATTGCCTTCATAGCGCAATAAAAGCAATCTTTAAAATTCACTTATTACAAATGTTTGTCAAGTCTGTTTTTCCCCAGAAACACTCTTCTTGCTTCCTTGCACATACGCCCAAACACACTATAGAAACCTCATTCATAACATCAAAGGAAGGGCAATCATCTTTCATGTAAACATCTTTCTTAGAGTTATCCATTTTTTAAAAGTCATGAATAAACTTACAGATGTTCAGTAAGGCTCATAGTTCGAGTACAAATGTCATAAAACACCTATCAAGTACTGTACACAAGTTAAATACTCCGGGGTTCACTGTTAACACATGTATAAGCTTACCCCAAAGATTATTCTTTAGCACTTAGTTCTTCAGAACAGAGACACCCACTAATTATGGGCTAAAGAGTATTAAAACAGCAGAAGGCCCAGCAGAAACTGTTAAGTAATATACAATTTTAGTCTGGTTCTTAGCTCAGAGTTAAATTTGTTACAGCTGCAGTAGGAAAAGTTTTCTAGGAGGGAATCTACAGAAAGGAGGGATGGGTTGTTTGTGTGGGGTCATGAGGAGACAAGCTGAGAGGTACATACTGAAAATATGACTAAGCCTTGCTATTGCAATTATTTATGGCGCCTGCATGTAATTAATGCTGCATAAATACTTCCCCAAATAGCAGAAACAACCATTTGCAATTGTAAGGATCATTTGTTGCATCTCCCCTTAACAAAAAAAATAAATCAAATCTACTTATTGGTATTCAATTACACTTGCATCTTACAAAAGACATCCCTTTAAATCTAATTCAGGTATCTTACTGAAACTTTTTTGTTTAAATATTCATTCTACCATGAAAATATTTCATACAAACATCATTTTACATACAAATGTTAAAACTTGTAAAGCGGGTCTTCCCACACTCATGATTTTATGGCTTGAACATTTAATTGCTTAGAATTTTTGTATAGATATTTCTCCTGGGGAAAAAAAAGAGTTACAGTAAAATGGTGAAGAGGAAAAGGGCAGGAAGTTCCACTGTAGTGACCTTAGTGTTCAAAACCTTTGATTTGGGGCAAGTAAACATGCACTTAATCTTGCACCTTTTTTTTTCCTTTAAAAAAACCCCAAATCCCTTATAAGACTGCTTAAAAATTCATTGTCCAAAAATACAGTTCTCATGTTTCCATGACATGAAGCAAAAGGAACAAGTTCACTGCAAGTGAAGCCCATTTCCACTTGCAGATGAAGCTGCTCCCACGCCTGCTTTCCTCGCTTGGATGCTCTTGGCACACAGCAGGGCAGTGGAAGTGAGGAACAGGCAGCACCCCAGCATGTAAGGAGATACTCCAGTACCATTGCTTCCAAAGTAATTTGGTTTTTTTTAAGTGCTTGGAGGTGAAGTCCTCAAGCAGCCACAGCTCCAGCAACTCTGCTGGGCCACAGGAGAACAAAGCAGCAGATACTTAGCTCTGTGTTTCACACAAAATGGCAGCATTTTCCAAGAGACCATCAGATTGAGTGAAAGGGCACAAATCACAGAGGTCTCTGGGACAGAAGGAACACCCCTGCACCCCTGGCACAATCCAGGTGGTGAGCAGTGCTCTGACTGGAGGACAAGGGCAGAGAGCTGGGAAGGAAACAAAAAAGTGGTAATTTCTGAAATTTGTAAGTTTCTCTTTACCAGATGGGATATGTTGGGTACTCTGCTCCTCCAGTGCCTGACAGAGTGTCAGAAATCCCCAACAGAGCTCTTGCTCTTTGTAGCATGTGGCTTCCAGCTTCTAGCAACATGCTACAAGACCCCTGGGGAAAAAACCGCACTGCCATCTGTGTGCAACACTTGTACATCCACAAAGGCTGTGCCAAGGAGAAGCCTGCTCTCAGAACAGAGAGCCTCACCCCATGGCTTCCCAAAGCCCACCAGGAGCTTCCCTTGATTAAAAGCATGGACCATCCTAGGAAACACTAGGAGGAATCATGGCAACCATGGAAAAAAATCAAAAAGCTCTCACAGCTGAAAAGCCATTTCCATGCACTTCCTTTGACTTTTTCAGCAGTCAGGATTCAAAAGTATTTATGTAGGGTAAGTTTTATATAATTAGTATTTAAAAAAAAAAAAAAAAGGAAAAAAAAAAGCCTTTTCAGGTTTGTTAAAAGAAAAAACCAGGATCCCCAAAAGTAGAATTATAGCACAAGACTCAACTTCAGACACCCCCTCCACGGCCTAAGCCCTTTTCCTTTTCCTTCTTATTCAGTGAAGTGACCCCAACAGCAGGCAGCTCTCAGCTGCAACTTTTCTGGCTCTCGTCTCCATGAGTAGCCACTTCCAGAAAACAAAGCTTCTGTATTGTTGGTGACAAAACCCTGTGCTGCCATTGCAGGAAAATCCACCTCAGATTTTATTTTCTTTTAAAGAGACAATCAGCAGCCTCCTAATAGAGGGTGATACAGGCTTTTCATAAAGGAGCTCAAGTAACCCTCCCATCACAGAGAAGCCACATGCAGCCCTGCAGACCAAAGGCAGTTGGGAACTGCTCTGTGCCTGAAAAATGCAGCAATTCCAGGTTTTCCTATGCTACTCTTTAGTCACAATGGGTATCCCAAGAGCCAGGGGCTCACTCAGGCTCAGCTGCCAGGCATCAGCTCTCCCCAGCTTCTGTGCCCACAGGAAAGGTCTTTGGCCAGACTAAGAAGTGGAGGTTCTTTACTTATTGCATATTCATCAGTAGTCAGCTGCATCCTACAGACCCAGGAAGATTGCTGTGTAAGGTGGTGCCTGCTCTGCCCCAAATGAAAACCATGGTTGGGTGTGGGTCTTGTGTCTGTGGATATGTCATCACACTACCAACGAGGGGCTTTGTGGAGCTGGTCTTGCTCTCCAGTGAGCCCCAGAAGCACACTGACCTGTTAAGGCATTATTTAGAGTTCTGTAACCAACCTGTGTTTGAACCAGGGGATGCCAACTCATACCTCTGAAGGACACACTGAGCTCTTTCACCACCCAGTGGCAAAAGCCTTCCCAGCCATCTCCACTCTAACAGACCAGGAGGAGAGAGGGAAAAAAAGAAGAGTTAAAAGGCTTGGTCCTGAATCAAGCCAGAGCAGCTCCATAATCCCAACTTTTACGGAAGGTTGGTCGCTGAAGAAGGGAGCTAGAGAAGGACCAACAGAGTTTACAGAGCTGAGAAGGACAGCAGAGGTAACAGAGATAACAGCCACAGCTGTGGCAGGCTACCTATCAGGCTACACACATGTACAAAAGAATCTGCTTGAGTCTCACCAAATTATTTGAGAAGACACATGACACCTCAGTGCCTTTTTTTTCCCTAGAATTTCCCTATTTTAGGATACAATCTTCTAGCCTGATGCACAAAGAGCACCTATATTCTATTTATCTCAAGATCAGGCAATGTGAAGACTGACAAATCTATTAAAACATAAGCAACTCCACACAAAGATTAGCAGAGTAATCAGAGACTGATTAGAAATGAAGGGAAAGGACCTCTAGAGATCAGAATATTTTAAGCACAATTCCCCAGTGAGCACAGAGAGGCCAGCAGTCCAAAGCAGGTTATCAAGATTGTGGAAGGAGTTACCATCCATTCCCAGCAGAGTTCAGCTGCATCTTCCCTCTGCTCTTTCCTGCCCCTAAACTCAAGCCTCAGCTTTGCAAACTTCATGATCCCGGCACAATAATCCCAAGATGCACAGAAGACCTTCCTCCTTTCCTGCAAGTGGCTGATGACCTCAAGTAACAACCTATGGGCAGGTAGGGAAAGATGAAGTCATGCCTATTTCTTTTTGAGAATCACTTAGTGAAGCTGAGCAACTGAGTGACCTTTGCCAACTCTCCCTCACTGTGAGGTCAGTCGTGTCTCTGCACACTCAGGTGAGTCCCTGAGCTGTCACCTCTGCCGTGGACGAGACGTGGAGCTGTGACCTGAGTGTCCAGCAGGAGGAGATGGGAGGTGTCACAGCTCGTGTGCAGATCACTGCTCAGAGTGTCACAGTACCCTGAGCCTGCCTGTCCCCCACCCCAGCACATGCACAAATAGCTTCTGTGCAAACTGAAATGATGAGGTGATGGACAATGTTTGTCAGCAGCCACAGGGACTAAACAGAGCCCCAGATTCTCATGAGTAATTCCTAACTTTCCTCAGGTACCAAAGCAAGAATTCTCAACCTGCACAGAAGAGCAACCTCACCCTTCTACCTGCAGGTACCTAACACATTCTCCCTGCCCAGCCCCCAGACAACTCCAACAGTTCAAGCAAGCAACCAAAATGTGTTGCAATAGAAAGGTAGGTCTGATTCCCAAATCACTTATGTTACATATATACAAACTTTTTAAAACTACAAACATTTAAAGAAAGTGTTGCAAATGCATTTGAGTTTGTCCTAAGCTGCTAAACCCAAAAGAGAACATCAGGGGCCCAGAAAGGCTACACTATCCAGACCAAGACAATTCATTTTTTCTCTCTTATACAGCATTAGGCAAGACCAGTGCAGCATCTGACAAACCACACAATTTCCCTACCCCTGAAAAATCCCAGAACACAACACTGCAGATGAATATTCACAAGTCCCCACTGTTGGCTGCAACAAAGCTATGGATTTGACTGCTGTTTATAAATATGCGCATTGAGTGATGTTTTTACATTCATCGTTTGTCTTTCAAAAACAATCTTTTAATATCTTTTCTTTTTTTAAAAAAAATCTTATTTTGACACCTCATGTTATATTAATTCACTGTGCCATAAACCAGAACTACTAGAAGACGGCTGTAAGGCTGCGTTGTTCTGTCAAGTGAACACATAGAAAAGATAGAGCTCTCCTTCACCAAGGACTACAGTCTGCTCCCAAATACATGCACCTCCTTTCAGAGAATCCATGGGAGATCCAAGCATCTATTTTGCCTTGAGAACTGGCCACTTGAACAGGTGAAACACACAAACCAACTCATGAACACTGATGCAAGTAATGTGCTTGCCTTCCAGAACATGTACTTCTGGAAGTCTCTCAACAGCAAACCTGTCTTCTCCTTTTCACAAAAGCTTCATGCAAAGAACAGCTTCGTTTGCATGTCATAATAATAAATTAAATAAAACAAGCCAGCCGTACAGGCTAGATAAATATTAGGTTTAGACATGTTGCTATACTATTTAGAGAGCCACAGAGACCAACACTCTCACATACACACAAGCCTTTCCACCAGTTAGAAAGGATTTTCTCCTGCAAAAGAGGATTTGTAGAAAGAACAACATTCAGACAAGAGGAAAGGGGAGTTAAAACCCAGCCTCCTATATGATAATAAACTGCTCTATTGCAAGATTCAGATCAAGGGTTTAAAAAGGCAAAATTATGCTACTATTAGAGAATATCAAAATATTAGTTATCATCACAAGTGGCATATATGCAAAATGCAGTTGCACAATAATGCCTAGGCAGATAAGAGAGCAACACTAAGTCTGCCGACTAAAAGTGAATGATACACCCATTTTAGTTTCTTTCTAGTCTTTTGGCATCTTTGCATATGGTGCAAAAGCAGAAGCCACCAAATAATACCACACCTTGTATAGAATATTAAATAATCTCTTCAGATAAGACTGGTGTAATGCTAGCTAATTTTTAAATCTGCTATGAATAACACAGTCAAACCTAGTTAGTATCCATGGAACTTATCTCTTAACACAGAATGCAAGGTTATGATGCAACAGCATGAACAATCCCTGGTTGTCCAGTTTTCAGTATAAAGGTAGTGCATAGATCCAAGTTTCTGTTTGTTTGCTGAATGGAGAAGGTGCTCCCATATCACTTTTGCTGGGCAGCCTGGAAAGCTTTCAGTTCCAGCTGGTACCACTCCGGTGCTTCAGGCCCATTCTGCCCCACAGGGTTGTGATCGTACCCGTAAGCCACTGTCAATTCCTCATCCTTCTCCACAGCCCTGATGGTGCGGATACACTTGATGGGCCCAAAACGAGGATGAACAAACCTGGGGAAAAAACATCTCCTCTGTCAATTCACATACTCTGCCAGCCCCTTCTACAGTTCCAGAATTCAATCGCTTCAGAGCAACATTGCATAATCTGATATGGAACCAGCAGACTTGAGTCAACCTCATAAAGATATAAGAATATGAGCAAAAATACTGATTTATCAAAGCACTGGCAGTTCAGTAAAAACAGTGCAGTTCTAGCCAAGCTAGGATTTAGAGATTTTACAATCAAGAAGCAACTCAGGAAGTTCATGACAAAACTAACAAGTTGCAAAGTTCCAGATACTCCATGGAGTAAGTCCCAACAGACATCAAGCAACCATAATGCTAGGCCCAATTCCAACTCAGCCTAGGTGGGCAGAGACTCCTCCAGTGCCTCAGCTCTTTACTCCCAGCCCATGCCTAGTCCTCATCCAGGTGCCCAGGAACTCCCTGTGAGCCCAGAGAGCTGGGCTGCAGCTTCTACCCTAAGCCACAGGGCTGTACTTACGGCTCATAGGTGCAGTTAGGAGTGAAGGAATGGTTGGCCTTATGCCCCAGCGAGGCACAGTACTTGGCAGCATGGTTGTAGGGCTCTGGCACGTCTATCACTGTCTCATCATCCAGGGATATTGTATTTCCATTGAGAGCCCAATCTCTGCTGTCTACCTAGTTTGCAAAGCAAAAATCCAGTGTCTGTGTGGAGGGGTCAATTTTGTCAGCAGTTTGAAACCCAGCATTCAAAATACATGCAAATAAAGCTTTCCATGGGTGTACGTCATTAAAAAAACCCCCACACTTTTTAAATCTCTACATGGGCAAGCATGCACTTTCTTTCAATTAAACTCCAGCATGTTAAATCAAGGGTGGGAAGGAAGTGGGTGTAAGATCCTACTATGAAAAGAAAATTTCAGGACGAGCAATGAAAATTCAGACTGACTTTTCTCTTTTCTTTACCTCCTGGTGTGTAATCCGCACGCCGTTATAAAAGGACATCACCGTACTGGCTTCTGCTGCTATTTTTGAAAACAATCCTTCTCCAGCACTGGAAATGAGAGAAACATCCACATACACCCTACAAGAGCAACAGGGCATGGAATTAGTGACTGGCTGCAGTTTTCATTTTCAAGAAGTGCAACACTACTGCGACAAAGCCCAATACTTCAGTGTAACAATAAAGCTAATAAAAATAACAACAACACAACCAAATTATTATTATTATTATTACTATTCAAAACCTTAGTATGGAACTCCTTCCCTTCCTCTCTTCCATATGTTCCCTCTATTTTGTCAAAACTGATATTTGGTGGGAAGTTTGGGCTGACTTGGAAAATTTTTTTTTTTTTTTTTAGAGTGCCAATCTCCTAGTACTCCACCATGATGGCTTTGATTCACAACATCCTCAATAACACATCAGAACCCCAGCAGATCCCACCAAGCTGGGGTTGCTGGTATGTACATGCACTGAGGAGCAAGAGTTCTCAAGGTGAAGCACCGCATCTTCAAGTACTCGATGCAAATTAAAGCAAGCCATTTTACCAATCACTTATTTAGATACTTCAGAGTATCAGAAAGCATCTACAGTTTAGGTACACACGGGGTTTCCATTTTACAAGCCTTTACACATCTTTTAAGTTTTAGATGGGAAAAGGTTTGCAAAATTAGGCCCTACATATGTAATATTAAAGAAACATGGGGAGAAGAAAAAAAAGAAGCTTACCTCTCTGATTCATAAGGATCAGGAAGAAGGGCATTTGTAGAAATGCAGGATGAAGTAGATTTGTCAAAACTGTATACTGGGCCTAAAAAAAATCAGAAATCAATGAAGGAAATAAACTAATTGGCAGTACTGAAAGTATGCAATCCTTAACTTAAAAAAGACAGTCAAAAATTAAATGTTAATGACTGCAAAAAAAAAATGTTACACTTCCAAACCAAGGTATTAAACAGAACTGCACCTGGAAAAAGTCTTAAGTGAGATACTGCTTCTTTTTTCTCCTCATTCTCCTCATTTTAGGGTAACAGTACTAACACAAAAAGGTGATACATATGTTCTCCAAATTACCAACTCGTAGAGGAGGACTGGATACCTTTTCAAAACTGACTCTCCTAGTGCCTCTAAATAAAATCTAAAAGTAAAGCAAAAATTAAAAGGATATATTCAATAGCTCATTTTAAAAATCCCCCCAAAAAACCCCGAAAACTTGATTACTTCAAATATGAAATATTTTTTAGTCCAAATCCTCAAGAGACTTCAGCCAGAAGATAACATTTAGTAATCAGAAAGCTCTCTTGCTACGATCCTTTATTTTTTGCCATTAATAAACAACTCGATAGTACAGCTCTAATTATATTATTACATCCCTCTCCCAAACGCCAGGACATAGATTAAGAAGAGGGTGGAAATAAGATGGGAAAAATCCCCACAGAACAGAGTACTACAAAGTGTGATATAAGGCCTTTGCCCCTGGTGTCCAGGATCAGTTCTGGCTGAAGGCACCTTCCTCCTGAGTGTAACTCCATCCTATTTACAAAGCACAACAGTACCCTCTTACAAAGTAAGTTTTAAGGTAAATTTTGACTTGCTACCACAACTGAGAGGTTCAAATAATAAACTCACATGCATTTGCTTGTCAAGACCTTTTCACTGAGCTTTATGTGCCTATCTCATATCAAGTGAGACAATTTTTGCTGGCAGAGCAGCAAATGCATTAGCACAGTCCCTGCTTGTTACTGCAGCTTAACCCATACTCCTCCAAAACATCACATACACCTCAGAACAACAAACCCACTCCAGAACTATAGGTTCAAGCCACTGGAGGAGGCACCACCCTATGCACCTCACAGCCACTTTCTGTCAGCAGGACCAGACACACTGAAAGGTGCTGGTGAATCAGACCATTACACAACCACTGAATCTGGTTCACTAATTCCAGTGTCAGCCCAGCAACGCAGATGCCAGAACACTCACATTGCAAACACTGACTTGCACAAACCCAGCTGACAGAGCTACAACCACATCAGGGCCTCCCTCTCCTCTTGCAGTTATTTCACCACAAGAAATGCTGTAGCTGTGGCTGTAGCTGTGCCATCATTATCAGAGTGAAGGGAGCAGGTTTTCCATTTGGCACCGAGGGCAGCGGGATGTGTGACAAGCAGGACTGTACCCATGAGCACAGGAGTGAGAGAAGAGCTGTGAAATGCAGTTGGGCAGGGCCATGCAGGGGGCACTTCCCATCTGGTCCCAGGACAAAGACCACCTTGCTCTCTGTCCCAACTGAGTGACTTGGAGAAAGGGCCCCTCACTAACAGCCTGTGTCATCACAGCCAGTCTCCAGTGGGGAACATCACAGGAACCAAGGTGTCTGCAGCAAAGTGCTGGTAGCAGGAATACAAGTTTGTGTTAGCTGAACTTACTGCCTGGTACTACTTCAAATTGAGGTTTCCCATCCTCAACAGCTGTCAGAGTCGCCAGTTTTGCTTCTATCATTTCTCCATCTATGAACCTTCCAGAATATGCAGTCTTTCCATCAGGATACACATAGGCTATTTTCTCTCCAGTCATCTCCCCATCTTCATTCACTTCTCCCACAAGGCTGCCTCCATCCTGAGAGCACAGGCAAGAAAGAAAAGGCAAAGCATTTAGTTATACTTTGCTATCCTTGATGCCTAAGATTTTTAGCTTTTTATATTTTTTATGCATTTGTATCTTTGTAGATTGCAAATGTGTGGCTGTAGCTTCTGTTACTTTTTCCTATCCTTTCCCCCTACATTTAAGAACAATAAGCTAACCTTTTAAACAAATTCCTAAAATATTCTTTAATCTTAATCTCCAAGATTAAGAGTACCAACTACAAGAATGCTCTGTTTTCCAAGGAGAACCTGGACATGACATAACTAAAGTGGGGCAAAAGAAGCCTGTGGACTGCTTCCAGTGGGGCAGAACCTGAGGAATTATTACCTAATCAACTAACCTTTTAATTAGACAATATATGAGTTATAGTAATCAACAAACTTTAGAAAATGGTGAATTTACTGTGTTGTTTGTGCAATATTGAGTACCTAAAAGCTTTCAAGTAAAGGTTTGCTTTTATATTCATTGTAATGTTGTTGGGAAGATCTATTTTCTAGGCAACATCCTCAGTAAATGGAAAGGGTTTTCCCCAACTTTTTAAAAATACAACAGTAAGCTCAGATGTGAAATTATGAAAATGAGGGAGAAACAGACACACAAAGAAGATGCATGAAGTCATTCCGTTAGGATAAAACTGATTTTCTATGCTGTTTGGAATAGGCAAAACCCAAGGTCTTTCCTTCCATGTGACACAAATATTCAATTTCACTTGGTGACAGCCATATGTGTACAGCGTGCAAAACAAGAACCAAAGCCACACAGATGTCCAAGTTTGATTACTATGACACTGTGCTGGAGGAAAAAAAGATTTAACAATACCTTGCTAATTCATGGTACCTGTAAAGACTTGAGCCTACTAAGGAAAAATGATTCCTGGAAAAATGATTCCCAGAATGCCCCCCGATGTCAGGTGGTAATCAGCAAGAACAGCTGTTTGTGGAAAGCATCAACAGTAACACTCTTCCTCTCCAAGGTTTATGCATTTCAGCCCTGGGCTTTGCCATCTGTGATTTGCCTGCAGCTCTAGCTCTATTTCCAGAACTGCAGAAATGAGATGCATACATTAGCTCAGGTCTAACCATTGGTTGGGGGTTAGGATTTTTGCTTTTTGTTTCTTTCTCTCGTGGAATTTTGTCCCATCTGCTACTACAAAACAATAACTATCAATACTTAAGAGAACAAAAGATGTGGCTGGGAGGAGGAGGAGGGGGAAGGGTGTAGCTGGTTACTCTCTTTCAAACTCAGACACCACTTCAGGTATTTATTTCACAAACCGCAAGGAAGCATTGCCAAATAACACCCTGGAGCAAGACCAGCAGGTGTGTTGTGGAAACAAATTGATTTGTATCAAGACCACTGTGCACTGGGTCTATTTCAAAGAGACACCACTTTTTTCAGCTCGAAAGATTAAAGAGTTTCAAGCATGCTGTAAGAAGGAACGGTGAACCTTAAGTCTGGGAAAAAAATGTGCATAGGGCATCCTGCACAGAGTCACGAGGAAACAATTGGTTCCATGGCAAAGGAGTTTTCTGGAACACCTTGCAACCTTTTGTCAGGCAAGATGATAATGATAAACGACCTCTAATTATCCACATTTCCAAAAGGTACAGCAACATTTTGTCAGCTGGAAGATGAATCAAGAGATACATGAAGTGAAGGATCAGCTGTGTGCATTTTATACACTAGGACTGAAAAACTTTTGGCAGCATACACCAAGCATTTGTTGATCCTAATACATGCTTAATGGCAACAGTGAAAACCAGTAAATAAAATGAACAGCCAGTGGTGGTAAGCATTTAGAAATCAATCTGCAACTAAAGTTTGTGCAATATGTAGCGCAGAATTAGACTGGGTTTTGATCAGCAGCTTAATTACATGCAGATGTTACCCCCTTCTGGGCAAGAGGTAAGACTGAAAGGTTCAACTCTGCTGTGTAAAGCTGAATAAAATTGTTTTTTTAAAAATTTGCACCAAAAACTCCCTAAAAACTGTCATTGCCTTAACGAGCATGGTTGTAAAAGAACATCAAAATTCAAAAAGGTAAAATACAGAATTGCTTAATTAGCAAATCACTTGTCCACAACTCCACTCAGAGTGGAATTACATCTAATGTTTAGGGCAAAGCCAGACTTCACAACATATCCTGCAGAAACAGAGACAAAACCTCTCCTCCTACTTTAGTAAGAGCAGCAGGTTGCAGTAACTGGCATGGCTTCCATGCTCCCCACCTGCAGCCAGCACTACAAAGTGGCAAAATCATTAGTCCAGCCTTCCCAAAGAGATAATGCATAAATTATTAGACATCCTATCTCTACATTACATACAAATTATACATAAATGCACTTTTAAGGGGCTGGGTTTCCTGGAAGATGAAAATGGTGGAGGACATGTTGCAGCCGCACTGAATCTCATCTACTGGGCAAACATTCAATATCAAAATCTTTTAACTTTGTGTTGGATTATCCGAAATCAGAATGCCCAGATCTTTCTAATTCTACAGTAAGGAGAGCAGGGGGTGAGGTTTACCGGGTAGTAAATCCAGCAGACTCCATGTCGGATGTTGTCTTTATACTGCCCTTTGAATATCAGCCGCCCGTCACTGTCGTACTCCTGGGCCGGCCCGTTCAGCTCCCCATCCACATAGGTGCCATGCAGGACCACTCCATCCTCGTAGGTGTAGATTCCCTGGCCTTGCAGGGCATCATCAACGTAGTACCCCTCCAAGGTGCTGATGAAGAGAGAAAGAAAACAGCAGTGGAAAACTGGTCACCTCTCAGGGGTGAACCCAAAGCCTCTGGAATGCAAAGGTGAAAACCGGGAACTTGTATCTATGGAGCTGCAAAGGCAGAGAACAACTTACAGCACCCTTTCATCAGTGTCTGTGCATGGACATAGCATCACTTAGCTAAATCACATGCTTGGTATTTTCTGTAGGCTGGAGTAGTGAACAAATGGACACTCCTGGTCAAAGAAGGAATTCTTGTTCAAGCAGGCTACTCTCACATTACGACTTTCTACCTGCTACATGTGGACCTTCATTGACATGTCTCTGGAGAGATGAAATTGAGCTGCTGTACACATGAACTATGACAGGGCACGAACTGCAGCCTGCCACAGTTCAGCATCAGCTCCCCAGCAATACACTTAGCAGCCATTTGTACAGCCCCACTAAGAGCAGCCATTTTTCATGTATTTCTCTTAAAATCAGAACACAGCCTGTCAAACAGAACTAATGCAGCACTGGGATTTAAACAAAGAAATATTTCATTTTGGTTTTGTCTTGCAAACTCTTTGCTATCATCATAAAAGAGGATCTATTCAGGTATTTCTTTCTCATGTTAGGATTAGCATAAGGGAACATAACTTGTTTAGCTTTTATTTCAGCAGACTTAGCTAACAGCCAGCCGTCAGCATACACATATTTTCACTGCATAATTCTTTTTCAGATGCAGACATCTAAGGTATAAGCCCAAACAGTGTTTGTGAGCACATGACTCTACATGTTTTACCACACAGATTTGCAAGAGTTGTGGAAGGAATGTTTTTTCAGAATTCGCTTTCTCATTTCTAAAGCTTCGTGCTCTGTTTTTACATAACTTTGGCAAGCTGGATGAGGTTTCCATGGGAAAATACACCACAGTAAAAGCCTCAGTGCACACCAGATGCAAAACAAGGGGCAGGAAAACTATTTTACTTTTCAGTCAAATGGATTTCTTGATCCAGGTTGCTACAGAGCTGCACAGCTAGCTATGGCACTACAGCACAGGGAAGGATGAGAGAACCACCAGGAATCAGTGCCCCTACTTATCCATAAACGATGCTACTTTCCCCTTTAATTTATCACAGATCACGAGATTTGAATTCCATTGTAGTGACAACACACACAGCGTGCACATGTAGGATTACTCTTTAAAAGAAGTAGCCACCCCCAGTTTATGTAATGAAAATCACCAAAAATCCTGTTTGTTACATTTAATTGTACTAGTTGAAGTTAAAAGACTGCTAAATTACAACAGTGCCTCAGCCCTGGAAAGAATATATTTTCTTTTATTGAAACTCAAACTTCTATGTTTTCTCTCTTTGTACTAAGCTCCAAACAGTGACCAGAAGATGCATCTCATCTAAAGAAATCAAAAGGATGATACCTTAAGAAAGAAGTCTGTGTCCTTCAAGCTCAGCGAAAAAGTCAGGTTGAGAAACTTTTACTCTATTTACAGTTTTTTTCTGAACTATTTCCACCCTGCTCCCCACTTCTTTTTTTTTTAAGCTCTCCAAGTATGGTCTCTGCAGCCAGACACAATAATTGCAACTAAGACTTGACCAGCATCAAGACAAACAAATAGCTTCTGTGTCTTCCATAAGCAAAACCTTTTTAATACAAGCCCTGAACTAGCCTGTATTTCTCTGGTTTGCTTCTCAGATGACCATACTTCTAACAACATAAATTCTACCAAAGTCAAGATTTATCAGATGTACCATCTCCCCATTATCAACTTTGCCTAGAAGGGATTGAAGATACTCCTTAACTAAAAATTAAACCAATGACATGAACTGGGGGGTAAAAAAATCTCCAATATTGTTCCAGGGATTAACTTAATATCGAGAGAGGCTGATCCTTTATATTTCACTCCCTCTACATGGGAACACTGAAAACTTTTTCCCTAAAAATAATCATTTTCTACTGTGTTCTGGGAGATGTCAGCTTACAGGAGTTCCAGTTAGGGAGGAAGGGCAGCTCTGTGCCAAGCACAGCTCTCATGCCTGCCTTCTTATTGCAAAGTGTTCTGCAAAGTACACTCCAGAACCACGGGCACCAAGGAAAGTTCAAGTCCACAATCCAAAACAGGGAGTATGCCAGAGGTGAAATTTCTCTCTCTTAAAGAATATGCTGCGATTTTTTGCATTTTCTTGAAGAGGAAGGCAAAAACCAACTGATATTTCATTCCAGGTTTCCATTCCTCTAAATAGTCAACAAGAAAGGGGCAGCTATTCCAGTAAAAGGAAAGGTTTCCTTGACCAAACAAGGCAGCCAGGCAGCCAGTCCTATTCCCCAGCACTCAAAAAATGAGAATGCTTACACTGCAGCCAGTCCTGTATTGGACAGGACTCACCTGCTCCCCAACAACAGAGGTACAGCAGTACAGCTGTCTGCCTTTACTCAGCAGCCTGCCAGGGAAACACACCCACAAGTGCTGAAACCAGCTAGGCTTACTGAACAGGACTCTGCAAAGGGAGAGCTGTTTTGAGACATTTTTGCTATTTATTGCTCATCTTCATGAGCACTCAGCCTTGCCCCTGGCACAGTTAATGGAAACAACATGTCCTGTTTTATGCCAGGTCATTCTTACGACACATCATGATTCCTGAACCATCCATTTCAGAAAGCAACTTAGTCTTGCTAGCTGGGCACAGCTACATAAATGACATCTTCAGTAATTAGCTACTGCTCAGTTAAGGCTGCTTCAGCTAAATTAAAATATATAATAGTTAATGAAAATATTCCATTTTCCAAAATCACATTGCAGACTATTTTTGCATATTTTCATTCTGCTAGTTCCTAAAGTCATCAGTGGCCAGCTATTCCAGTTTTTTAAGGGTTATGAAAACTGAGAGAGGAAAACAGAGAAAAAAAAAGAAAAGAGATGGCAACACTCAAGCAGTACAGAAAAGGCTCAGCAGCAACCTGACTCTTTCCACTAAATGCTGCCTGTACCCTGGATTACATGGAGGAGCAGCCCTACAAACAGAACACTGGGTCAGTTCCTCTGTCTGTACAATCAGCAACTACTCTGCTGAAATCACTCACCAGCACAGAAACATTACGTACCTGTGTCCATAGAGACGCTGTTTAACAACTTAAACCAAAACTATTTTAGAGAACTCAGCTGCTGGGCAGTACTGATTTTCAGCTACTCAGAGAAGATTTAATAAAGCCATTACCAACAACAGTGAGGCTTTTTCTCCAGCCAAGCTTGGAGGCCTAATCACTTTCTACATAACTGAATAAATAGATTATCTTTCTCATGAAAAAAAAACCCACAATCCCCAGTATGAAGCAAGTGCAAAGGCAAGTACAGACAAGGAGCTGACTCACTGAGACAGCACAATACCTCTGCTCCTGCTCTGAATTTTGCTGAGCAGGAAGAGAGTAGGCCCGGCATGACTGTCAGTTTAACAGCTGCTATTCAGAGTGTCACTGACAGCTGCAAAACCAGGAAGAATCGTGTCATTTTATACTGCAGCTCCCTCAGAGCAAGTTCTGAGCAACTGCACATAGGAATGCTGCAGTTGGTCGTGGGGGGGAAGACTTAGAAAGTGTTCACAATGAGCATCGGAGAAGAAAACACATACACAGGAACAGACCAGCTCGATTTCACTGTCACAATTCCCAGTGAAAAGAATGGGAAATCATAGGGGCTTTTCTGAAAGTAATTAGGCCACAAGCATCTTGCAAAGGATTAACCAGAGTTGATAACAAACCTGTATTTAACTCAGTCCTTTAACTGACAAACAATTTGACAAAGCAGAAGGCAAGCTTCTCTGTCAAGGTCCTATGTCTGTGTGTGAGCGCTGGCCCAGAGAGCTCCTGGTCCAGTTGCACTCTGTGTGTATAAGGCAAAGAAGTAATGAACTTTGATATCCAAGTAATTTTCAGCATTGTTTTCAATAGTTTTGACCACCTCTCATTTCTTATGATTTCTAATCAACACACAATTTTACAGTGTGTAAAGAGCTCACACCACTGCATCCTCCCTCCAGGAAACAACTACAGGCACCTCATTACACACAAAGCCACCACAGGAATGGCTACAGCAGCAGCAAACTTCTCAGCTACAGTTTTTAATGAGAAATCTTACCCAGAAACTCAGCATTATACAATCAATATAGATTAGTTTTGCATCACTGCAAGCAGAAGGAAGAATACAGAAGAAAAATCAAAGAGTCAGAGTGTACCTTCCATCAAAAAAGAAGAATTTGCCGCGGCCATTCTTTTCTCCATGCACGAAATTTCCTTCAAATCTGTCTGTCGATGAATAGGTTACTGTACAGAATCCATGTGGCAGCCCATCATCATCTAGATGCCCTGAAATAAAATCCAAACAAAGAACAACAGAACACATTAATTATTATACAAGATTTTAAACCTGCTGTCATTATGTAGCTCCTTGAAATGCAGTAGCACCCTAGAACAAAACAGTAATTCAGATCATTGCTGTTAGGAACAGCGATCAGACATTCTGTACAACTGAAGGTTGTACTTGTGTAACACACAGCTTAAAATAAAAATAAAGATAAGGATAGAAGAAAAGAAAAGGCATGAGAGATGGGAGAGAGAAGAGAATAACAAGCAAAACTTGTTTCTGAAAGAAACAAGGTTTATATTATTTTAACTTGTATTATTATACATCTTCAAAAGTATAGTAATTCTTCATCTAAAACATGTATTTATTGGTAAGAACAGGATAAGAAAAGGTTTGATTTTTTCTTTTGATAAACACATGCCTTATGATAATGTGGGTGTGCCACCATGCAGCTGTATTCACAGGAATTTAAAGAAATAAAAGTATGTCATGTCCATAAGGCTGTGCCCTTGTAATATGTCAGTCAATATGGTATTTAATATTTTAAATGCTGTTCTCCAGTGCCTTTCTGACGTGTTCACTTTATATCCTATTCCCACCCTCAGCCATATCAGTTTCCCCTATTACAGCTGTTGCACAGAGGGAAAGCAGAGACAACATATTTGGATCCTCACCTGCATGGTTTGTGTTTTACTGAATATAACTGGCCAATTCTACTAACTAAAGCATAATAAGGCTCTAACTGCCTCTCCAAAGCCAAAGGAAATGACAAAGAAATGTTTTAAACTATGGTTACTGTCTGGTTTAGCTGTGTGAGCTCTGGCTCAGAGCTCAGCAGGGCTGCCCTCCACACAGGGACACACTTGAGTGGATGCTACAGCTCCCACAGTGACATTTTACCAGGTATAAATTTTGCATGAAAACTGTCAAATAAATAACAGCTAGCCTATATTTATGTTCTTCCATGCTTCTAACTAAAACATCACCTTGATTCCCCCAGTCTCCTGGTGATGTATCCACAGGATATTACAGGTGAGAAACACCGTATGCATCCACTCCTTCAGGCTTTGGGACAAGCTCTTCCCTGACCAAATTTGCCCAAAACTGAAAACGTGTATCATACATATGGAAAGGCAGAAAGAAACTTCAGTATGAGGGGGACTGATTTACAGCCCAGGCTGCGCAGGCAACAAGAAGGCATTTCAGTACTACCAGATCTTGAGCCCAGTGTCCCAAGAGGGAACAAGCTGTGCAGACTTCATTGAGTATGGAAATGCACCTAGAAAGGTGTACAGGAGAAAGCAGCAGCGAGGAATCGGAACTCATCCAAGAGCCAGCATTCCCTCCCTTACCCTTCCCTTGCATGCTCCACCAGGTTTCTCTTACACCTGCACATGACTGACTGTGCATCACTTCAAGTCCCTAGTCCAAACTAGATTGAAAACAGTTAAAAGTTTAAGCCACTAAAACCAATCGGGCACTGCTTAGTTCAAAGTGAGAGAAATAACAGAGTAAAAAGAGACAGTAGGAGGTGGAAGGAAAACTATTTAACTATCTATCACTAAAGGCTTTTAATTACTTTGAACAGGAACTCTTTGAACAGAAGCTGCTCTTTCCACAGAGAAGAAAGGCTTTTTTCCTCCCCATTCTGTCAGGACACCCCTTTTTGTAGAAAAGACAAGTTTTAGCTCAATTTAACCAATTATTATTAATGGTTAAATACTAATAAATAATAAATTAATGACCAGTTTAACTACAAGGTCAGTAACACCTCTGATGTGGACACCTGTTTTAGACCAAAAACTATGTCAACATTTATAGTTCTAATTAAAAGCCTTTTTAAATTAAGTCTTATCAGTATAAAAGGGTACACTGATGTAAGTTAACAAACCCTAAACAATACAATACCAGTTTCCCTCTCACTACAGGGGCAAAACTTTTATAGAACACTTGGATTAAAAAAATACACTGATAATATTGGTACATCATACTATTTTTTAAAAATACCCAAAACAACAACAACAAAAAAAACCCCTTGCAACTTTGTTCTCTGTGATTATTCAGCTTTGTCAAGATTTTGCTGGAATGCAAAGCCCAACACAAAAGCTGCCATGCCTGTACACAGAACACGTCAGGACTTTTGCACAGTAGGATACAGACTACCTCAGAGATTTAAATGGTCAGCTTTGATCCAGTGGCCTCTATACAGGGTCTGAATCTCAGCCACAATACAAAGAATCCAATTATTCTAACGTGCTAGAAGTTTCCCCTTATTAAAAAAAAAATGCCCCCACCACTGCAAGAAAAGAAGAAGCACAGTCTCTCTCAGTCGACAACATGGGAAAAAATGCAATCTCAAGTTTCGTAACCTAAATACAACTTTTTTTTCTGTATGGCTGAGACCTTTGGCTCTAATTCTGTTTCAGATTAAGTCAACGGAAAAAATCCTCATTATTTTATGGGGAGCGGTGTGTTCCACTTTCCCTTCTCACCACTCTCCTCTATTTGCAAAAAAATCAATCCAAAACATCTAAACACATTTTTAAAATATTGTTAAACCTCACTTTTGTTGCTTCATTAAGGGTCTCCCAAGATTTCCTCTTAAACTCAGACAGAGAACTTTTCAAGAAAAGGAATTACCCTAACAGGGGCTAGTTCACAACGGAGTCATTTACCAAAATCACTGACGAACACAAATCAAAGATAAAAGTCCTTTACTGTCCGTATCACTATTACTTAACAGATGACATATAAGGTGCATCATCCATAAAAGATTCTGCCACAAAGATGCCAGATGGATGTTTGGGGGGTAACAACAACAAACCCAACTCCCCCCTACATAAATAAAAGTGCCGATTTCTATATTTTAAACTTCCTGTGGTAAGTGCAAAATCCTAATCACCCCCAAAGAGCATCCTGCTTCTGTCTTGCTCAGAAAAACACATACATTCATATACATTGCTGAACAAAAGATGCTTTAAAGATTTGTTTCCCTAGGCAAACAAATGCAGGATACAGCAGAACACTTTATCTGTGATACGGGGATGAAAACTATGACTCCTTGCCCCAGACAACTGCAACCCACAGATCTGAGGAGGAAAGGCAGTGGAAAAGCACATCGGTAAGGGCACAGGGCACACCCCATGCATAGCAGAGCCTTGCTCCCCTCACACCCATGTTCTACACAACAAAGTTTCTCTTTGGCTCAGACACCACATACCTAGACAGTAAAACAAGTAAACCTGGGCAGCAGCTGCCCAGCTCACATCTGCTGTCAGACCAAGCTGCCGCACAAGACACCCTCTCCGGAGCAACTCGCTTTGAGGCCTAACCCTTCTGCCTCAGGAGACACACACACACACACTCACTCACACATGGCGAACACGGGCATTACCCGCATCTTGGGCAGCTCCTTGCTCCCTGCCCCAACAGCTGAATAGCCGGACTGCTATTCCCGGCAGCACCACGGTCGCTCTGCGAGGAATCTCTGGGGAGCCGGTGCTTTCCCACAGAGATGCCATGCTTTGTTTCCCTGCTCCCAGACGCCTCACGGGATGACAGCGTGCTGGGGAGCTGCATCCCTGCCTGCTAAGGTTTCCACCAGCAATTCACTTCCAGAGAACATGTGCCTCTGGGTTTAGAACTCTTCAAGGGTTACTTAGCCACACACGAGAGGTGAACTGCACACACAGGTGCAGCTCTAAGGTGGCCCAGCCCTCTCCCTTACGGATGGCTCCAGCCCTGCTGCCCATGGATAGGGGAACAGTGTCTTCTTGGAGTCGCTCTCTCTTTTCCTTTCTCCATTTGCATGTATGTAACTGCAGCCCTGGCTCCCCGGGCTCTCTCCAAGGAAGGACCGGGCACCGGCCGCAGCGCCCAGGGAGCCAGGGCTGCAGGCCACCGCCCGCACGGGGGCACAGCAGAGGCAGAAAACCACGGTCATGACTTATTTTTGACAATAAGCGCTGAGCAGCCGCCATCCCCGCGCCCGGGGTTCGGAGCCTCCCGCTGTGACCGGAGGGCTCGGCGGCGGAAGGTACCCACAGCGCCCGCCCGGTAGCGGCGCCAGCGCGGCCCCGGCTGCCCCCGGCCCCGCTGCCGGCCCAGCTCCACCACGTGCGCGGCCCCGGCCCGTCCGTTGCATAAGCCTACTGATGTCATGCGCTGCGCCCGACCCCGGGCCCTCACCTCCCGCCGCCACCACCGCCTCGCGCCCTCAGAGCTTCCGCAGCAGCGCCCGGCGCCGGCGGACCCCGCTCCCCGAGCCGTGGGACACGCACCTTCCACGATCTCCTCTAGCGTCTCCTCGTCGCTGTCCATGGCGGCGGCGGCGGGCGCGGGCAAGGCGCAGCCGCGGTACCGGGCACGGGCGCGCGCGCGCCCCACGCCCCACGCCCCGCCTCCGGCACCCTCCCGGGGGAGGGGCTTCGCCCCGCCCTGGGGGCGTTTCCGGACACACCCCCGGCGGCCGTTTAGGGGCGCGAGGAGGAGGCGGCCCCTCATCACCGCCTTCCCCCCGGATGATGGCGCGGGGCGGGTCAGCGAGTTATCCCCTCAAGATGATGGCGCGGGGACGTCAGCGAGTTATCCCTTCAGCATGATGGCGCGGGGAGGTCAGCGCTGGGCCGGGGCTGACTCCGTGTGCCCCACACACGGCACCGAGGCCACGAGAACGCCAGCCCACTCAGCGCTGGTCCTCCAGCGCGTTCCGTGCTGCCCATCCGTCGGCCCGCTGACCCCGAGTGGCGTTGCTGCAGTTCATCTCACAAAGCCGGAGGGTCCCCGGCAGCTCCAGGACACCCCTTCTCATTCCCACACCAGGGACCGCTGATCTGCTGCTCTTACCACAGAATAAAGGAATACGCAGAGTTGGAAGGGATCCATTAGGATCACTGAGTCCAGCTCCTGGCCCTGCACAGCAACACCCCAAAGAATCA
>VZSR01001645.1:1312343-1340897 GCA_013398615.1 Brachypodius melanocephalos | reverse complement strand
TGATGACTGTCCATCTCTCTAATTTGTTGGGGTCTCTCTGCAAGTCTTCTCAAGGGAGCTGACAACTCCTCCCAGTCTACTGTCATCAGCAAACTTACTTGGCATTCCTTTGAGTCCTGCATCCAGGCCATTAATGAAGATGTTGAAGAGCACAGGGCCAAGGGTGGAGCCTGGCAGAACCCCACTGGTGACTGGACACCAGCCTGATGTCACCCCATTCCCTGTAATCCTTTGTGCCTGACCCTAAGCCAGTTGCTCACCCATCCCATAACACGGTTATCCAGCTGTGTGCTGGACATTTTGTCCAGAAGGATACCGTGACAGACTGTATCAAAAGCTCTGCTGAAGTCCAAAAAGGTTATATCTACTGGCTTTCCCAGATAACTAAGTGGGTTACTCTGTTGTAGAAGGAAATTGTGTCGGACAAGCAGGACTTACGCCTCATGGTGCTGAAGGATTTAATTCACAAAACACACAGAATCACACTCTTGGATCTCAGTGTTCCTAGAAGGTTGACAGCCCCAAGCAGAGGGTGCAATTTTGGAGCTCTTACCCAGGAGATGCAAGGATGGTACTTTGTCACCACCATGTCTCAGTCTACAGCAGGGACCTTCCTCTCCACCACAGCTTGACAATATGCAGGCATCACCTTAGAGGAAAGGCAGAGTGTTTTTAGGTTTTTTAGACAGCTGTTTTGGGAGCACAGGAGATGTCTCCATCCTACTGGAAGTGACCCAGACAGTCAGGGCTCTGTGAGGAGAGACTGATGGAACGAGGCTTCTTCAGCCTAGAGAGGAAACAGCTTCAGGAGGACCCAGCAGCAGCCCACCAGCACTTACAGTAATGCTACCATGAAAACAGGCTTTTCACAGTGCTTCACAAGGAGGACAAAACACCATGGGCATGACTGAAAACACGACATAAGGCATGACATATGGAGAAATTTGTTCCCTGTGAGAACAGCCAAGCAGTACAGCAGATTGTCCAGAGAGATTCTGCAGTCTCTGTCCTTGGGGGCATTTAAAGTCTGACCCATTAAAGCCCCAAGCAGCCTGACCTGACTCAGAGCTGCCCCTGCTGTGAGCTGCAGGCTGTAGTGGAAACCTCCAGCGGTCCCTTCCCACCCGAAGGTCTCAGTAACTCTACACTGAGCCAGCCACACACTTCCAGGCGAGCTGGTGAAGGCAGAGACAGCATCCCACCAGGAAAACAGGACAGATACAACTTAACAAAACAAAATAATTAGATACGTCTGTAGAAAGAGAGTCTGGAAATCTTGGAACTAGATTAATAAGTTTAGTATTTGACCTAATTGACAGGAGAACTTATTAATCTTGAGAGCTTTGTGGAGGATTTGATTTTTACAGAAGGCTTGAGCACAACAGAAGAGCTTGCCTCTGTTTCATAGATGGTTAATTTAACTAAAGAACAGTCAGTTTTGCTGTTTAGGAGAGAAGATTTGTGGTTTAAAGCCCACGTACTTGAAACAATTCTGATCTCAGTCTTCTGAAAAGGAAAGAGTAAATATTGAGCACAATAGGAACCCCTGTGCAAAGTACCTGGTTTGTTTCAGTGAGTTCCTGAAGAGACTAATTCATAATCAGCACATAACACAGTGTTGGAGTTATCAAAGGTAATGTGCTTAAGCTATGAACAATACTAGTAGTTAGAAAGGAGATGAGGCTGTGGGGCTGAAGCTGAAGTAGGTATCCCTTTTGCTGGAAGATAACAAGAGTTCAGGGAATACAATAGAAACCAAGGAAGAGGGCATGCTGTGACTTACGCAAAGTGCAGACCAACAAGACCTTTAAACATGGTAGTGTGGTGAGAACTCATCAGGATATAAGGCAGCAACATTCAGACTAAAAGCACACCTTTTGGCCAAAATCGCACACTAAAAATGCTGAAGTTCAAGTTCTTCAAATATTAGAAATCCACCTCCAGGTGCAATGTGCCCAGCTCTGTGCACAAGTTCTTCTCCTGCCTTTATCTACATACTCTTCTTTCAGCGGGTCCATGCCTTGCTCTGTGATTACAGTGCTGCCTTCTGCCCTGATCATTCCACATACAGCCTCAAGCCTTGCTTATTTTTTTTCCTACCCTCCACTGCATGCAAGTGTGACAGTGGTGAGAGCTTCTGCGCTTCCCTCTCCATGGCACCCAGCTTCCTCTCACATTGATTAACATATTTTTGTCGCTGTGACCTCATGTGAGAGAGTTGCGACACACTCTTGTTCACGAAGCGAAAAAAGGATCCTGGTTTATTTGCACATCCCATTTACAAACATATTGTGCCTACTTCTAGTTGGTCAGTAACAAGCTGTTACCTGTAACGATTGGTCCATTCACCAGAGATGTCTACGTGCTGACAAGCATCTGTTTTTAGACATTATTTGCATTTTTTCTCTTTGACAGTTTGGAATAGTTTACAGAGGTGCAGGTTGACTGTCCCATTCCTAGGATTTCTCTCACGAGAACAAGCTGTTTTCCACCCTTACAGGATTCCATTCTCAGGAAAGGTTGACCGATTTCTCATGAGTTCAGTTGAATCAAGTTAGAATTCAGCCTGTGAGGCTTTTACAGGCCTGCTGTTTAGCCACCACATATTTTTGCAGCAGTGATGGCACTAGGCACATTATCCTGTCTGCAGCAGAAGAACTAAGAAGCTTGGGCTGAAGCTATTAAAGCGTCTGGCAAATATCAAGTGCCAGATTGTTGTCAAGAGTTCTTAGCATTACCCAGCGTCTCACATATTCAAAGTGTAATTTGCATTAATTTCAAATGCAGCTCTAAGAACAGCAGAGCAACCCTAAATGAAAGTAATGGTAAACATGCTGTGTTAGCATTTCATGTTGGATATTAAGAAATGGGGAAAGTTTAACATCAAACTAGGAAAAGCCCACCCACCCATTACCAAAAGCCAGGCTGCTGCAGGAGAGCTCAGCCGTCTGCTGAGCTATTCCCCAGTGCCCCTTGCAGAGTGGAGAACAAGTGGCCATCAGCTGCCAACAGTTTGGTTCAGCCAACGTGCCCATCTTGGGAGCAATCCCTAGCAATCCCTTAGCAGGCTGCAGTGTTTAGGGGTCTCATCATTTTAGACTTGGCAGACTGCAGAGGCACCTCTAGGCTGGTGTTCAGCTTTATTAACTGCCTAAACAGGCAAGCAGACGTGTTGGGGCTCACAGTGTGTTTTCACACCATTAGGCATTGTTCAAGCTTCTTCTAGCTACTAGGACTGGTTGCAGCTGCTAGGACTGGTCGCCACTTTTATTTTCATCTAAGCAGGGGCTTGATGCTGGCTTGTTCTCCTTAAACATTAACTCTACATCCAACAGTCTAATGGTATTGTTTATACAATCCCTTGCCTTGCCTGTTACTTAATGACAACCTCTGGGAGGAAAAAAAACCACTCTAAATCTCCCTGCACTACTCTGACTTCAGTAAGGATCCTTAGGCAACAAGCTCATAATGGCAAGAGAGCAGCAAAACACACAGAATACCTCTGGAAAGGAGGAGGGCACCATGCAGTTTAGCACAAAAGGAGGCTGTGCCATCCAAAACCTCGAGAGTGAAAACCTCGAGAGTGAAAACCTCGCGGGCGTGTGCCCCAGTGGACACACCCCCTTTATTCAAACAAAGTTACAGGACTCTGTCTGCTTTGTGGTCACTGGCTTTTCATAATGTGATTTTCCATACAAAATGACACTCCTGAGCAGATGGCATTCATTTCCTAGTACCAACAATACCTGTCTTTTCTCTATGGCTTCTTGCTGCCTGCCTCAAATAATAAATACTGCTTGATAGTTGCTGAGGGTGTCAGAATTTTTCTCTTCTGTATTTCAGTTCTCTCTTTCCTCAGAGATAGTGGAGGAATAAAAGAGATGGATATCACATTGCTACAAAAACCTGAGTTACTCTTGAGAGTCTTCCTTCCTTGAGGTTTTTTTCCCCAACAAAAAGGGCCTGCATCTTGCTATAGCATTTGCCTTTCAGTGACAAAACGTCTAAACTGAGTATTGGAAACACAGAGAAGCAATTCATATTAACTAATGGAGTAAAAAGTGAGAAAAGTTTTCAGTGCAAAGCAGAGTTTGAACTTTTAGTCCATAGATTCTCATGGCTGATCAGTGGAGAAAGTCTTGTGTAGCACATAAGGTGTGCTTGGTGTGTGCATTACTTACTGTCCTCTTCCATAACATTTGAAATTGCCTGCCATGCCTGACATTGAAGAAGTTTATCATATTTCCCAGCCTTTTAAGTATAGACATTACCTAGAAGCTATTCTGTTTTCTAAATCAAATTCCATCCTAATCTAATGGCTAAAGAGGCTCTGCATCTGCTGGATGAACTCCACAAACCACAGCATGTTGTTGTCAGTAATGGCATTTGAGCTACACTCTGTTCTCTTGTTTAGTCCAGGAAGCTTGTAGTACTCTTTTCACAGGCCACAAGACTTTAGACTAGAGGGGAGTAAAATAAGAAATAAGGTAGATGGAAGCATAGCAACTCTGGTGGAGACTTCTCTCTCCCTTACAGAAGGATGTGTCTTTCTAGCTTCACAGCATCACTTTACTAAGTTCCCTAATGGTTTTGTCTGATTTACAGCAAATTGTATCATGTCTAGACTTCTGAGAGAGGTAAAGCAAAAGCCAGTGGGGTAGCACGGGCACCTGAAATTCAAGTAACAACTAGTTTGAATCCCATTTTCTCATCTGCCAAATAATTAGTGGCTGGCTCCACATAGTGGTTTCTAATGTAATTTCTCTGAGTAGGGGTTTGATATTTGGTATTTTCTCTCTCAAAATAACATTGCAGTAGTTTTCCAGTGATGTGCCATTTGCAAGCTTGAAGAATCTTGCAGCCTTTGCCTTTGCCTTTGCAAGCCTCTGGACAGCAGTGCAGTGAGAGCTGGCTGGAGTCCTTCAGGTCACTGCCAGTCCCACTTGTGGCTGGAGAGATTGGGGATTAGAAAGATGGTTGTGTTCCTGTGCACACCAGTGAGTTAATATCAGGTGTCTATAAAGGCATTGGATAGCATATGAGTGAGTGGGTTTGCCCTCTATTACCTTAAGGGTCCCCTAATATTTCTTATTAAAAAATAATAGCAGAGAGATAAATGTATGGAAATATTATACCAATCCAAGTCAGTGTATGGCATTTAAGAAATAACCATGCACATCTCACAGCCTTGACTTAGAGCTCATATGGCAGACAAGCTTTTGACACATGGTTATGGAAAAGTACTTGACAGTCAGAACTCTTACTTCATTTCCCTCTCTGGGGCCTTCTTCCTGGTAGGAAAAATCACACAAAAGTTTTTAAACCTCCTTTCTACTGCAGCTGTCTTATTTTCCTCAACTCTCAGCTATTTTGCAGTGACTGGAGACACATAAATGTATCCTTCATGCTCCTTCAGTCCCACAACCATGACTGAGGATCTTGAGAGAGAGAGAGAGAGAGAGAGAGAGAGAGAGGGAGAGTGTCAGAGAACATACCTGCTCATGGGATGGAGCCACTGACCTGCACTTCTAGGGTGCTACAATGCCAAAGACACTGCTGTGAAACATCTTTCAGAGGCAAACCTTCCTACCCCTAATTCAACTCATCATGAGCCATTTTAAAAGCAGAAGGCTAAAAGAAGATGAACAAGACATATGCCCATTTTTATTCCCAGCTTCCAGCTTTGTGGGTGACCCTTTTTTTGCATAGCACCTGCCTGTTGCTCAGCCAAAGCCTGCAGCACAGCTCCAGATGAAATGTGCTAGAGTTTAATCCCAGCACTTCAGGGAAGAATCCCTGAAGAATTCAGAAGAATTCCCTGGTAAAGGAAAAAGGCCAAAGAGACTCTCAAACCTTGCTGTTTGTTTGTTTCTGCAATGCCCTTGCCAATATTTATTTGCCCATCTGAAAGTGAAGATTAATTTTCAGCACTGACTGAGGACTTTTCAAGCTAAAAGTCTGCTAGATCTGTCTGCTAGAAGGATCTAGTTTCAGAAGCTGTGATAAATGAGAAGTTTTCCTGTAAAACCTTCATTAGCATGTGTATGCTGCACAGAGCTGTGTGATTTTTTTATTGCCTCATTCATCTATGACCCCCCTATGCTACTCAGAGGCTTTGATTTCAATTGTTGTAAGCATCTTTGTCAGCCTGAGAGGAAGTCAAGCTGATCCACACAAATAATGCTGGACTCACCTACTGTAAAAAGCATGACTAAACTCAAATTAGAAACTCTGACACTTGTTAATAACAAGAGGAGTTTCTGTCTGCTTGCAGTTCTGCAATCTGGTCTCTCTGAGGGATGTGCAGAGTTAATTGTGCTTTCCATTAAAGCGTGATTCAGTAACTGGTACCAATTATCATTTCTGGGAACCATTTGTACTTCTTGGACCAGCCAGTGAGAATGGTGATGCTCCTTTGAAGGTGCCAGCACATGTGATTATTGGCTTACAGCACCAACAAACTCTCCTTGCACTGAATGTCCTGCTGTTGATGTGTCATGATGCAGAGACCATGAGGCTATAGATGCAGAGAGCTTTCTCATCCTTGGCCTGTCACTGCATGGACTAGTTGTAAAAATAAACAAGGCAATGCACAGGTGTTTGAGAGGGCAGTGAAGAAAAAGAGAGAAGAAAGAGAAATAAGGCTCCTCATTCCTGAGGATGTATGTGTAATGTATAAAGGCAAACTCAGCCAAGATCTGATGTGGGGCACAAAATCTTGTCTGACTAGGTTGTGTCAACCCCTTCATCAAACAGTGCTTGCCTTCAGGAGACCCAGCTGACAAGTTTGCAGTGGCACAGCAAGACTGTGATGTGGAAACAATGGCTGGGTATGTGCACGGCCAGAGTGGGGCTTGGGCTCTGGGGTGTAAAGAATCTCATCTGTCAACAGATACTGCAGCAAGGAACAGAATGGCAACCTGATGTCCCACAGGATAACTGACATAGTTAATATGTACATGTGTACAAGCATCTGGATACTACTCTTTTAAGCTCTTATCTCTACCACAGGGATTTTTAATAATCTGTCTCAGTTGAGAAGCAGATGCTTACTACTTGCATCTTCTATTGATATAAGTAATATGCCGTAAGTGTGTGCATGAAACATCCCAAACATCTACTCCTACAGAAAATCAAATTCTCATAACCCTATCCTTTTAAGGACAGCTAATGATAGATAAAAGTTGTATATTCAGTTGTGCCACTACTTAATTTTAGGTTTCACAGCATCCAAGTATGCAGTCTTAAGCTATTTATCTCTACATATTTCCCTCCCTTTTCATTGATCTTCAAAAGGACCACTCTTTACAGTCTGGCTTGCTAACAAGAGAGAAAGAAGGGCAAGGTTCAGTATAGTGTAAAACTCACTCTTAATCACACCCTTTCAATTCATTGGTAACAGGCTATTCAGACCTCAACAGAAAGAAAATAATTAATTCCAGAAGAAACTAAGAACCTGTAAGTTTCCTTTTAATCTTTGGTCTACAAACCTGCATCAAAATGAACAAGAAAGTCGGATGTATACACAGGCACTGGCATATGAGGGTTCTAATTGCAGCTGTGAATCCTCACCGTGCTTGGCTGCAGCTGTGTTCACAGAGCCCATGTGAAAAGCTAGATTTGTTTGTTCTAGTCACCAGCACACCAGTCATTTAGAATTGTTCTAGCTTAAACTCTCCATGCTGCTGTTTAAAACATGCCTCAACAACACACAATTTATTTGCCATTGTACGGAAGTGGGAACTACTTTTCCCCTCCCATTGCTCCCACTTTGAGGCAGCCAAGATCTCTGAGCCAACAACTTCACACCAATCCATCTTGGGTAGAACTTTCCCTGCCGGTTTTTTCCTTCAATATCCCCGCCTCGTTTTGACATTGTCAGGGCTGTCCTGACACTGCGCAAACCCACAGGTTCAGCTATGCCCTGCAACAGCAGAAAATTAAAGCTGCTGCTGTGATGCAGCTGCGCACACTACCTGCTGAGAGCACTCACTACTTTGTTCCTGATAGTGATGCTTCCAGATGCTGCTGCCAAGGTAGCAGTAAATGTTTTATATGCGCACATCTAATGCTGACAGAAGGGCTGCATTCTGAGCAGTTTGCAGAGGCATGCAAAGAAAAGACATTAAAATAATTCCTCTGCTTAGAGTATTTTGTTAGCAAGGACATCCACACACCCACCTGCACAGAGACAGTGCTCAAAATAACTCAAAATTTGGGTTAACTCTCAATTAAGCATGTAGATGGCAAATCCTTTCCTCTCCTGAAAAGCCAGGTTGGTGGTATCACTGGACCTGAGGGCAGACAAAATGCTTTTTTGATGAAGGATATATTCTAGGCTGTGTGACAGACCCTCTAGAGAGCCAGATACAAGGCATTTTAGGCAGTGCTTTCTATAATGTTTTGCCTTGATTCATGTCTACAGAATTGCCATTGATGTCTGCTTGTGCAGGAGTAAATCGCTTCTAGTGTTTCTCTTAAGCCTGAGCTTAATCCTGCTGCAAGCCTGAACAAAGTCTTGAGCATGACATGCTTCTCACTGACTGGAAAACTATTCTTCTCTCTCTCCATACCTCACATGTGCTGTAGTTGTGAAGATGTGGGATCCCATTCACATACCTACTTTGAAGATATTATCTGTAAAGCATTGAGATCCTCAGCCATATAATTTGAAGTATTGCTAGACTATTAGAAGCTCACAGCTTCTTTTTCTGCAGACCTAGCAAAAGAGCACAGAAAGATGGCATGGGCAAATGCCCACTGAGGGACATCCAAATCTCTACCAAGATTTCACATGCTGCCAGTTCTACCTTGGTCTGCTCCAGCCCACATTGCCTGCTCCCATGAGCTCACCCAAATGCTGCCCTAACACCCTCCCATTCCAAAAGCTTAGGGCCAGCTTCAGTAATTCTGCTGGGCCAGTGCTTCAGGGAAAACTGGCAGCATAACTCATCAAATGAACTGAGTCATTCTTTGTGTATATCCTAAAAGGATTATGACCAATGGTAATTATTGCTTGTAATAAACAGGCACCCATCTTTTCCAAAAGATTGACTTCCATTGTTCAGGGATGAGGTAATCTGCACAGGTTTATATCATGCTCCTTACTTGTACCCAGCTCAATTTTAAGATGGATCTCCTCCCTCCGAAAAGCTCATAAAATGCCTAGCTCTTGTCTCTGTTTCTGAAGTTCCAGTGTTAGACAGATGCATGGCTACAGGAAAAGGCCATTTAATGTACAAAATGCAAGGCAACCAGCTTGATAACCCCTGGAGCAGGGAGAAGGCTCTGTTGGCATGGAAGGAACTGTTCTGGGGGTGGAGGTAAGAGTTCTTTTAGAAAGGCCACTGCACAAATATGGGCAATTGCAAACCTTGACCATGCAGGAGGGGTAAGTCTGTGCACAGCCTAATGGCCAGCTTGCTCTGGCCATTCTTTCCTCTGAGCATGCTCTGATACAGGTAAGGAAAACGTTCTTTGATGCACTTGTCTTGGAGAGGACTTTCTGCTAACATAAACAAGGAAGGTTGGTGTGACTTCTGGAGCTCCTGATCCCTTTATTAGGGTGCAGAAAGCCAGAAGCTACCACACATTCGCATACTCACTGCCAGTGTCCCACAGGATGGAGGCTGGAGCACAATCCTGGGCATGCTTTTGCAATCCCACATGGCATTCCCAGCTGGTTTGCTGCTGGGGAAAGGCAGGAGCGAACAGCAATCAGTGCTGGCTACAGGCACAGAAAGGCTGCAGAGGTACAGCGCAGATGTTCTGTGCTGCAGTAACTAAGGGCTGCAGATCTCCATGCCAAAGGACCTTATTAAATTATTCTAGGACCTACATCCCCCTCAGTAATCAGGCTCTGCTGGTAGTTTTAATTACAAACTCTCTTTATCATAGGTTAGTAACTAAGCTGTAGGCTCTCAGTCTATGGCAGCAGTCTTGGAGCATTATGTTTTTAAAGCATGTACTATTTCTATGGGGTTTGTTTTTGAAGAACAGAGATTGCAAATAGTAGAAGAAAGCATTAAAAAAGATAAACTCAGAAAGTCAATAGGTTCATAAAATGAAAATCTGACCTACTTATTTTCAGTATTTTTTCACCAACCAGTTACTGTGTATTTCAGTGTTATTACCTGCTTCCCTAATATCACAATGGTGCAACAGTAAAGTCAGGCTATGGGGAAAAAAAAAAAAAAAAAAAAAAGCAGTGGATAAGCTGTCATATGTTGCCATTCCTATTTAGTCTAGTTTTGAAAAGTGTCCACACAGTTATGAAGCAGACAGACTTTCAAATACCAAATTAGGGTGACCTGCCTTGCGCCCTGGCCTCCCTCTTGCTTCCTGGCTCCTTTGTGCCTTCACTCACACCACCCCTGACAGGCAGAGGACAGAAGTTGCACACCAGCACATGCGAGTCGTCATGACCATTTCAGCAACCTGTTTTCCTAAAGCATTTTGGGGTCACTGCTTTTCCATCCTGGGAGATTAGGCATGGAAGGTGACAGAAGGCATTTCTGCAGCCATGCAGCCACATATACACACAAGTGTACTTCCCTGCAGTAAGGATCAAGACTAAAGTATTTAAGGGCTTAGCCTAATAAGCTTTGGAGATTCCCTAAGTTATGATGTGTCTGGAGGGTGCTTGTTTTTCAACTCCTAGGAAGTGCCATAGAAATTACAGGGGGAGGGTTTTATTCAAACTAATGGTTTTGGTTTGTGATAAATCTCAGTATTTGCCTAAAATATTTAATAGGAATAAAATTACATAAGTGTTTCACAATTGGATTCAGTAAAAGCACTGGCATCTAATTAGTTCCTGTCACCAGAGGGCATTGGAGGACAAGCTGATTTTTAGAAAGCACGAGCCCTGTACCTTCAGTTAAACCAGTAAATATTAATGATGGTAGTGAACCTGAGACCTCCCTCTTGACTGTACAAAAGGAGGAGAAGTACACAGGGAATGGGGCTCTGGACTGGCCCCATGCAGAGCTGCAGGCCAAGGAGCATCTCCTCAATTTCCCCCCTGCAGCTATGCATCCATCTGAGGACAAGCCTGAGCACAAATCAGGAACAGTGACTAAATAGTGCTTCAGAGATGTCCATGCAGCAATGCCAACACTTGGCAATCAGCCTCTTGGGCCCCTAGTGGGTTATCTGGAAGACATTGTGCAAGAGAGGCAAAGTGTCCAGTGACCTTCCTCCTGGAAACAGGGAGCTGGGGAGCAGATTTGAGCTATCATTCCATGGCTCCCCAGCCCAGGCCAGCAGTCTTGTAACACACCTACAGCACACATGGAGCCTATGAGGCTCTCCTACGCTCCATCAGGTTCCCTCTATCTCCTTGTCTGATTCATTCAGTTCATTTCTACGTTAAATATAGCCTCAGCGGTTTACAGCAGGAGAGGGTTTGCTTAGACTGCCTCACTTGACTCAAGAGTAGTTCTTCAGATTAGCAAGGAAATAAAACCTGAGCCTGGAAAGAGCAATGGGAAGTACTTATTTGGTGCCAAAATGGATATTTCAGTTAGCAGGAAGAGATATCATCCATTAGCATCAAACAACGAGCCTGCCTGTGCATTATAAAGACTTCTAAGTGGGAGGGAGCAGGCCAAGTGGCCCTGGTCTCTTATCACTGTATAATAATGATGCTAATTTATAAACTACAGCTGTGGCAAATTTATGCCCCATGTCAGATCCCTGAGGGTATGAGATCGTTGGTTTCAATTAGAGAGGGGATATTGCTGTGTAGCAATCAAAGGCCTTTCAGCCAAAGGCAGGACTTCTTGTGCTTTTCAAGCAGGGTCAGCTCAACACCCTAATAATGATATTCCAGGTTGTATCAGGTAATGGTTTCACTTGGATTATAGTTGACTACCTTGTCTTTCCTTTAGACATGCTTTTTTTTTTTTTTAATTCCAATTTTTGCCTCACTTCATTTTTCCAATGTGCAACCACAAGCAAGGGAAAGAGGGAAAGCAATGGGATGTATTAATTTATTTGCTATCTTGAATTCAATGCCCAGCCAACTATACAAAATACCATAATCAATGTATGGATTTTGCCAGTACATCACGTATTCAACAGCATGTCTGCAGTTCAAAAATGCTAACTTGTTCATTTCTCTTTAAAAGGCAGGTGGTCTCAAAGAAAGAAGTACTGGACATTGTCACATTGACATTGTTTTGGATCATGGGAAAGAAAAGGAACTGCATCAAACCTTTACAGATAATGCTTCCAAGTTGTCCATGAAGTTTAAAAGAAAGTGGATCTGACATGAATTCATGACTTGTGTTGATACCAGGACATGCCTCAAACCAAAATTTACCCCACTCTGTTTTCTATACAAATTACCTTATTCAAAGCTTATAATCTGGAAAGACACCATTTTTTTCATAAATACTACATCCTTAATATTTTCATATACGCAATGGAACTAAGTCAAAAATACAAAAAGCATAGATTTAACAATGAAATATGTTTACTTGAATACATTTTTTAGCACTGATGTTAATATTTCCATTAGTGTACTTTTAGCAGTAAAACTATTTCAAGAAAGGCCAATTTTTAATTTATTTTTAAACTAAATTTTTGCATTTTAAAGCCCATTAAAATATTTTTCTCCATGTAGAATTACTGGTTTAATTTCAAAATATACAAATGCTTGTAATATTAACCCAATTCTTTAACTGAGCTCTTTCTGCTCTTCTTGAGGGAAATGTGGGATTTAAAGTGACAGGTAAAACCTGAACCAAAATCTTCAAATAACGTTAAGCCAGCTGTCCTGGTTTTAAATGACAGGTGTCTGCCAAGGAAAGCAGGAACCTTCCTGTAATGGAAAGGATGACTCGCTCCCTCCAAATTATTATAACCTTGAAATTACAGGGCTTTCAGGCAAAGATATGGGAAAAGGAATAACAGTTCTTTACTAGAATATATCTGTATATATATATCTGTATATATACACAAGGTTCCAATGCGAGCCGTGAGCCTCCCCGGGGGTTTGTGGTGGCCCCTGGAAGAGAGAGCAGGTAGGTGATTCAGTTTTCCCCGGTTCTCATGTGCACGGTGTGGTGCCCTGGCGATGGCCATCCTGGCGAGGTTCCAGTCGACCAGCAGCTGGGAGGGGGTCTCTCCATAGAGGGGGAGAGGAGCTGGGGCCCCGATCTTTTCCCTTGGAAACACCCACACTGATGGTGGCTGCTGTGGAGGGAGTGCCAGCCCACCGATAGCTCACTGTAAGCAGCGGCCTCCCCAATACGCAGTCAGGGGAAGCTTCGCAGTAGCGCTGAAGCCCTGGGCAGGAGACGTCCAGCACCACAACCATCGCCTCTCCACGTCAGGCAAAGAATGAACCACTCCCTGCTAAGGTACTGCCCAAACCACACTGCTTCCTCTGCCCCCATCCCCCAGGACAATTCGAAGAGTATGCCAAGGTATTGTCTTTTAATCGACATCCATTTGCCGTTTCCATGACAACAAATGGGAAGAAAATCCCTTGAAGTAACCTAACCCCCAACACTAGCAAATGCCAAAATATTGAATTTTAATTAAGAAGTAACATCACAATAATGACCGTAAGAAATGAAAAATGGACGCATTTCCAAAATTATCTAAAATGCTTTTGTTTCCTTTTGAACATTCCTAAACCATGAATAGTGCTGAAACTGTACAACTTGAAGTACATCCTGATATTTCTGTCTGTGGTCACACTGTGCTTATTTCAATTTACAAGTGTTTTACAACACTGCTTATTCAATCATGGCCATGGACTGTAATGCACCCATAGCTCTATCCACCAAGGCAACTAAGCACAATTTACATGTTGATGCACTTGAAAGTTAAGATAGTTAATAGGAAATGTTACTTCCCTACCTGCATCTCCAGATTTTGTCAGGTAGGCATTCCCCCACCCATTCATTTTTTTATTGCTCTATTTATTTTCTCCAGTTATTTTTCTTTTAGATTACCGGAGCAAGGCTTCCTAAAGGAACAGTACCTATCAGAGAAAATCGACCAGAAGGCGAGCCTTGGTCCTTCTCTAGGGGAAGAATGGGTTACAAATCTTTGTGGGGTCTGTCACGTATTTTGAGAGCAGCAAGTAAATTTGCCACTGACAGACTTTTGATTCTTTCTTGCTTGGTCACTTCTGTAAGACACATTGACAGATAAAGTGTTGTCATGTCTGGAGTGTCATGGGCAAGGACTCCAATGTGAAAGCACCAATAAGCAGAGGAGAGCAAGGACAGGAGCACTTTACACATGTTACTGATTGCACAAGGAAGAACCAGGCCACTGCGATGCAGGACTGTGAAATGGGTAAGACTGGTTAGGCACAGGCAGAAATGGGACATATTGTATTTCGTACTGATACAACACATAACATGCAGTTTTTTCCACATGCATCCTCTAACTCCTCAGGAAAATAACTAATAGATTTTATGAGATGAGGGGCTTTTTTTCTGTCAGAGGAGTGAGAGAGTGGAATGGAAGGAAATATGACTGCTATGTACAGCAGGGAGAAGTGCCACACCCCTATCTCAGAGGCCCCGGATCTCAGCGGAAGATGCTAGTAACTCTGTCTCTGAAGAAGATGGAAGTAGTTCTTATGCTGAGAAAGCGAACCAAAAGCATTACCTTAAAATAAACATCTCAAGTCAATGGCACTTATTTCTACATTTCCTGTTTCAAAGCTGGCAAAATGAACTCTGTCAAGAAATATCTGGCTTGTTCAAAGAGCAGTAAGGCCTGTCTGCAACTGGAATGGCTTTTACTCTAAAATCTGTTAATTTATCAGCAGTTTTCTATACTCTGCAATATCATCTCTCTCTGAGTTGAGAAAGGCAAGTCAGTCAGCACAATATGTTAGCTGATTCAGACAGGGACCAGGATGAGGGAAATTGCACTCCCTTGTTACCTGGTTTAACTCTTGGGAGCGTCCATGTGAGACTGACCAGGTTATGTGTTGAACTGATACCGCTCCAATTCTGTTTCCACCAGAAAACACAGAGGGATTTTCAAGATGAATAAGACTGAAAACTACCCCCAGCCAGGCTATGCTCATTCAAGGATTTCAAAGCACTCTCCAAATCTCTTTTCAGAGTCTCACAAAATTATTTGCAAGCTATGGAACCCAACCAGCATCCAGCACGTACAGAGCCACTGCTGAGTAGGTGGAACTGGGAAACTCCCTCAGATCTCTGGCTGGCTCTGGAGCAGTCTGTGTTTAGAAAGAGTGCAGGGTAAACGAAACAAAAACCCACAAAGAATATACTTTTCTCCTGGTCGGTGTAGATTCAGGAAAGAAATGGCTGACAGTGGGTCATTACTGCAGATCACTTATGTTCTGGTTTGATTTCAGAGAACTCGCTCCTAAACTATCAACCTGCCTAGGCTAAGTGTGCCTGATTTGGAGCTTGTTTTCTTTCTCTGAGGAACAGCTGGTCCACAGTCTCCTCTTCCTTCACTACTGGTGCAATCTCACAGAAATGCAAGATGCCCCTTTCTTGCAGGTATGCAGTGCCTCAGAACTGAGCCTTCATTTCTGTAAAGGACTCAATTTCAAGGCCTTTCAAAGCCATTTCAAAAGGGCTGTCCTTAATAAGGCTGGTTGTGGGAAGATGAGATTTTTAAATGGATTCAGGATCACCACCTAACCACTTTTAGGCTGAGATTTGCAGTTGTCTCTACTCAGCATGAAGTGGGTGGATGTTGTGCAGGCAATGTGCCACAGAGCTGTGGTCAGAAACCATCTCTGCATCCAATTCCAACTGTTCATAAATATACAAGCAATAACTAATACTGTCTGAGCAGTATAGTAACAAACTCACTCTGTGTGACAGTCACCTGCTGAACAAAACCACAAATCTCGTTTGCCAGCTAGGCATCCTGAGCTCCCGAAACAGTAATTTCGTAGAATAAAGGAGAGGTTTCTCCTCAGGAAATTCCAAGAGTTCCCGCGGCAGAAGGCACACACCAGTAATTCTGCCATATCCCAGCAGAGGGCAATGGCAAATGTTCGTCTGAGTCTGGCACTGCAAAGCACCCCTACAATAGAAAAGTAAGTTTTCCCCTGCCTAGCAGATCTTGTCACAAGCTCGGGAGTCATAGAATAAATCCTATCTAGAGCTGAATCAAGGCCCAGTAGAAGATGTGGCAGCATGTAATTAGCCAGCAGCATGCATGAAGTTCTCCAGAACTGAGTGACTGAGTGTCCTGAGTGACTACAGTTTGTTAAGTAGAGAAAGGCCTCAGCAGCATTGTCACTGTAAGATCAGAAAACACGTGTGGTCTGGCTTTCCTGCTCTGCTCATTTGGAGAAAATGGATAAGTGAAGCTGTGTGTCTTCTTTGGAGCGTCTACAAATGCAAACCAGAAAGACTAAGCTGGAAGTGGTTAGTGTGGAGGAGGAAAAGGCAAGCAGGAAAAACCCTGGCTCTTTTATCTCTATTCATGGAGGTGTTTTTGTTTCAAAACCTCAGTGTTAGACCTAAGGTCCTCCTGAAGGTGACAGAAAGTGATTCAGAGCAGACTTCTTTAGGTATACGTGCACCTGAACACAAGAATCACAATCTGAGGCAGTTAAGCCAGACTGTGTTACATTGGATTTTTTCACTTCTGGATATAAAACCTTGTATAAGCCCCTTCAATTTGGGGCTGAAAAATAGAAACAGTCAGAACCACTTTAAAATACCATCAATGAAATTGTATGTCACATACCCTGAAATGAAGTGACCATCCATTAATTATGCAGGCATGCAGCAAAACTATAAATTGATATCTGTTTTGACGGAGGAAGGAAGTGAAGAAGTGTTTACAAATCCTTTCAGGACAATAACCATAAACAACAAGTAAACAGCGACAGGAGAAACTGCTTCAGTAATATTGCTGTCATTTGTTGTGCCTGCATCAGCAGGCACTGTGAGGGAAAATCACTGTTGGAGGAGAGAGAAATATGTTGCCAAGCAACATGAGACCCCGTCCAGGGCACCCCCTCCCCTGCTCAGGAGCAGACAAAGCTTTCCAGTACAACTGCTCTGAAAGCTGAGCTGGCATCCATCAGGGGAAAGTGGACATGCTGTGGAGTGAGGGAGCAGGAAAAGGGAACAGGGCTGAGCTTCCAGCTGGAAAGAGAGGCTGCAGAGACCAAGGGAAGAAATGGCAATTGTGCCAAGAGGGGGTGAAGAAAAGAGCTGAGGATAGACAGAAACCAGTCCAGGAGGGAGTGGTCAACCTGGGAATGTGGCTGCTTCAATAGTGCTTGGATCAAACCCTGCTCCAGTGTGGAAGAGAGAAATGGAGGAACGTGGTAGAAAGACTCTGGAGAGCTTTTTTTCTTTTAAAAACATGTCTATGAAAATATGCTGCTCACAACATCAGCTACTTGGGTTATATTTCTCAAGGGAGCTGACATCTAGGCCCTGCAAGCTCTGCAACCTGCCTGATGGGAGGAGGTTGTACTTTGGAATTCAAAGCTCAAGGGCAGCAGCCCTGATCTCTACCATTAACCTCCTCTGTCAGCACAGCCAAGTCACAGCAGACTTTCCAATGAATCTGAGGGAATCAGGCAACACACCTGATAAAAATCAGGAAGCAGCTGAATATTAAGTGCAGCAGGCACCTTGACAAAGTGTCAATTTTTCGGTTGACACTGGAACTGCCAAATTTCCCTGGTAGCTGGGGTTAAGCAAGCATCACTCTGATACCGAAGCCCAACATTTACCAATGATGTCTTGAAAAGTTGCAGACGCAAGCCCTAAATCATGGCACACAGCTGTGACTGTCTCTAACAGAAGGCACGCTCAAGACTGGACTATCTGCAGGCCTTGGCTCACCAGATTCCTGAGCAAATGCTGCAATCTGCCTCATTGCCTAAAGGCATCAGATAAGGTTGAACTGAACATGTGCTTCTTAAGCACAGCTAATTTCCACAAAGGTGAAATTAAACTTTTGTTTGGATGGAAAGCCTGCCTTGAGCAGAAGCAGTTCACCAATTAAAATAACTGTCCAAGGTTATGAAGGCAAAACCCAGCAAGTACTATGTTATCACATAGTGATAGGTGTTGTGAAGGGAGACAAGAGATGTAGAGCCAACATGTCTTCAAATCTCTCACTGAATCTTCATTAATCCCCCGCATTTCAGATATCAGAGCAGTTACATTGTCCTGGGGATCTGCTTCCACTTGGTCAATACCAACAGGAGAATCTTTAAACCTCTTTTTGATCCAGACATAAGTCATGCAGGACACACAACTGGCAGAGCAGCATTTGTTTCTCCCACGACTCTCTGCTGCAAATGGGAGACACTACATGCAGAGCCAGTGGGGCTGTGTGAGGCAGGAAATATCCCAATGTCTGGCAGCACCACTGCTTCCCAGCTGCTATCACTTATTGATGAGTTGTTTCTCACTGCTGAAATACTGCCAGCTTGTCTTATACAGGCAAGATGATCGTGTTGGTCCTCAGCAGCTTTAGCCTGTGAGGTGTGGAGCGTAAGCCAAGCCAACCTGCATGGGTGGAGAATCTGGGAGAGTAGCTTCTAATCTTCAGGCATCATCACAAGCATTGACTAAAGAAACATGACTTTGCCTAACTCTCTCCTCAGACATGTGACTGACTGCAAGGCCTATCACACACTGCCTCCAGGTTCATAGGTTTTGCAGCACACATTAAATCCCCCCACGAGGAAAGTCAAAGGAAAGAGCAGCTTTGTTTACTGCATTTCCTCCTCCTCTGCTGCTAAACAGGAGAGCCAGAGTTCACAGAATTCACTTCTTGTGTTAGGCTGTACCTCTTCCCTGCAGGTTTACTGCTTGTTCCAGAAACATTCAGGTTTGGAGAAGGAGAATGTCTGAGGCATGGGAGATGTGGGAGATGTTCAACCTCTATGCCGGTTTCTGCCCCAGCTGTTCCTTGATCACCACATACACACAGCTTTTGTACAGCAGTGGAGGTGTTCTTATGTGTGCACCATTTTCCTGAAGGAATTCTCCCAAGCCATTGCACTTTTGAGGTCCCCAGAACTTAGAACAGGTGGAGATTTTTTGAAAAAAAAAACCCTTTTATTTTAGCAGAATAGCACTGTTTTAGCAAAAGACAAGCCCACACTCTAATTACATAAGGTACTTCTTATAATAACCTAAACTATTTTTGCTGCTACTTTGAAAGCCTGTTGTGATTACAATGGGATATCATTCAAGATTGCCACAGTTTATGTTTTAGACACATCTGTTAAAATATATTATTCTCTATTACAGTCCAGAACTGCATCCTGAATATGTTCTTGCAATGACCAAAGTAAAAAAATGTAATGATCCCCGAAGGCTGTAAGAAAATCCAAGAGGCCTCTAGGCATGCAGGAATTTATGTGCTTAAAGCACATCGATCTTTTGTACATCCAGATGAGAACATCATGAACCAATTCTTTCCTGACTTATATCCGGCATTGATGGAGGTGACACAAGGCTGCAGGAAGTGCAGTTCAGGGAAGAATGCAAAGCTCTGTCTACTACTCTATTTAACCCTTCTGAATCTGCTCTGCTGCTGCCATCATGCATGAGCTCATCCTCAGAGGACGGGGATGGCAAATGAGGGTCAGTTGTGGTAACACTGACACAAAGCTGGGACAGTGGACAGCCAGACCTTAAACTGAACTGCATAAAATGGACCATTCGTCTTTCCTCTGAAACCTCACACAAACCACACATGAAAAGACACCAGACATGGTCTACAACTGGTAGTTAGGAGGCACAAAGAGGGTACAGTTGAAGGAATAAGCATATTTTCTTCCTCTTTCACTTGTCTCATAGTTCTGATAAATTTAAAGCCTGAGCATGATCCGGTGCCACACAGGCCCATGTTCTTTGTAATGTATTGTTGAAAAGCAGAGTAAATTAATAAACTGCAGAGCCCACTACTGTTACTGCTGTAGCTAAACTGATTTTGATACACGAGCCAGCCTCATACATTGCAATAGTATTGATTTACCCTATAAACATTTCCAGTGAAATATATGAGAGTTCAGGTATGTTTTCCCTTCCACCCCCAAAGGAGCCTCTCTGATCTTCAGAGCCTGTCTTCTAGGAGGTGTTTAAGAATAAAAGATGCTGCACTGCTACTTGAGGCAGATCTTCAAGAAGGTGTACCCCAGCAAAAGCTGAACATTGCCTTCTACAAAACTCTTTTCAGCTCTTCCAGAGTCAAAAACTGAGCAGCTCTGGCAGTGTAACTCCATTAAAAGTGCTTGTTTGATCAGTCTGGTTTCATGCCTAAAATGCTTTTGGTCTCACTACCCCAACCATCTGCCCTCTCATGACAGCAGTTCTGGTCAAGAGCAGCTTATCCTGAGAGAGGAGCCAGCCTCTTTGGGATGGTCACCAAGAGGCAATAAAACATCACTCTTTCCAAACAGGAGAGACGTCTGGTAAGACATCACCAGCATCTCTGGATTACATGACATTTCATTGCTCAGAACCTCTGTTCCTGCCTCCTTTTATGTCAATCTTTGCTGGATTTTGCATGTCCATCACCATTTTGAAATTTGCATCTTCTAAATAATGTTGGAAAAAACTACAACTTCAGTGTTATCTGCCCTTAAAATGTTTAGCCCTTGTGATTTTAACTTTTCAAATGACCAGCTCTGTCAGAGTTTTCCTTCACATTTCAGCAAGGTGACAATACTTTGAACAATTCTCTGTCAGCTCCTAAAAACCACAGACTGCGTGGTCAGAAAGTCAACCCATACTACACCAAGAACTGCAATTAAAGGGCTTAAATCAGCAATTAAAGAGTTACTGAGCACAAATGTCAAACTACCGTTATTACAGTATATCTACAATTCCAATCTTTAGAAAGAACAATATTGACACCCAAGAAAGTAAAATTTTGCAAGGTAAAATAATCTCTTTAAAGTCTTTTTTTCATTAGCCCTTAAAATTAGGAATTTTGGTGAAAGGCAATGAAATACCCCACTTTAACATCAGCTGTAGGAAATCAAACCAAACATTATACTGGTTTTGTTCCAGTGGTCTTATGGGATCATAAAGGTAATGACATTAAGCTTTCTGCTAGTTAGGTGATGAAAAAATATCCCTTGAGAGAATCTTTCCCAGTTTTAAGACTAGTCATAAGGTATAGGAAGTGTGTTCCAGGCAGTGCGATGAGGGGAGGTATTCTTTTCCCTCTTTATCAGTTGTTTTACCCTCTGAACCAGCCTGAACAGCTCCTTTCTGCAGGCTGACTGCTCGTATGTGCCACCCATCAGAGCTCACGTCATGCACGCCCAGCAAAACCTGTAAATCAAGTGCAGGGACAGCATAAAGCTCTGCTCCTCCCTCTCATGTCCCACACCAGCTGCTTCTGAGGGGCACTGCTGGTGATGAACACAGACCCTTTACAAAAACAGAACAAAAAGGCTTTGCTCCCAAAGAGGCTGCAACTGAAATCTGAAGATAAAGGAACAGCTGAATCCACAGAGGCAAGAGAAGCTGGTTTTGTTCTTTCCTTGCTTTCAAACAGGCAAGAAGTAGGCAGGGCCGAACCTTTTCGGGAACAAAACCTGGCTGTAATTTTGCCTTCTTGTTCTAAAAAGCTAGTTTGTTTTATTTCCGGGGCAGCCCTTTGTTGCCAAGCTGAAAAGCACTGTTAAGTCTCCCACCTGTTGTTTCACCTTATTGCTCGCTGAAGTGCTCACTCCCATACACACATCCCGTTAGAATGAAACTGCTGGGAACACGGCTGGGGATTTAATTTTGCTCGTGGCTGGCAGCTGCCTCTCTTCTTTCTGCCTTCCAGCGATGTAAGAAAGAGCTGTGGGCTGTATGGCTGGCGTCTGGGGAGATTTCCACTGGTTCTGAAGTATGGGAATTATTTTATGATAAATCGGTTGCTCTGCAACTTTAATTTCTGAGAAGTCCTAAAATTTTTCTCGCCAGTTGAGAAATTGTTTACTCTCTCTGCAGTCTTAGAGGGAACTGACTCAGTGGGACAGATTGCCTTTCCTTGTTGGAGAAACTAATTTCTTTTTGATTCTCTTGTGTTTGTGGACTTCTTGGAGCCATACTATTATCAGAGCTTCTAACTAGCTGTAAATTTACCCTGAAGACATGTTATGTCTTGAGTCTTATTCAGGCACCTACACAATTGAAAACCTCAAAAATGAGAGTAAATCTGGGAAATCAAATACAATACACCAGAGTACTGGACTGAAAGTGCAGTTAAAAAAAAAAAAGCTTCTAGTAACAAAGATACATACTCAGTATCTGAAATGAAATAAGAAAGCAAATCTTTACATTAGGCAACAAAATTATCAGATATTACATGTTACATCATTACAGTTCTTTAATAGGTCAATGGATTTATTTTATGCCCTGCTGATATGCCTCTGAGAATCAAGGAATAGGCTGCCCAGGGAAGTGGTGGGATCTCCATCCCTGGAGGTATTCAAAAGACATGTGCATGGGGCTCCTGGGGATATGGATTAGTGGTGACCATGGCAGTGCTGGGTTAAGCGTTGTACTCAAGGATTTTGGAGGTCTCTCACTGCCTTAATGATTCTATTCTATGATTAGAAGGGGACAACTCTGAGCAGCTCTTTTTGCTGTCCATCAATCTAAAACTGCAGTATAATTTTTAATGCTTGTCATTATTTTCTTTGAAACATGTTGATTGATATGGTTGTGTTTACACCAGGGAACAAGACACATTTTGAAGGCATTTGTGCTACACTAGAGCAAGCTAAAATAACTACTCTGCCTTTTTTTCTGAATATGTATAGCACTGCCAACTTACCTAGCAACCCACCGAGGTGGCTTCATTATTTGTTTATTTGTTCTCAAAGCCTCAGCTACATTTGTAAAACATTTGTACCCAGAAGAAAGAAAAAGTTTGAGAAAGCAACCCTCCAGTTAAAACAAAAACCAAACCAAAACACAACAGAAGGCAAATAAAAAGCACTGAAAATGTACATTCTCTTTTTCTGTCATCAGATCAGCTCCAATATACCCTGTGATCTCAATGTTTCTATCTGGTAGCAATGCTTATCATCAGCTTCTGAGAAAGTTCAGCTTGCCTGCCTTGATTTCTAATCTAAAATTGTGAAGGATTAAAAACAACCAACCAAAACCCCAGACATTATTCAGAAAAGTATCTTGAAAACTCAAGTTCTACAGATACTGACAATGTGAAGGAGGGTGAAAAATACCAATGTTCTTCCTTATGATGGATAACCTATATTAGTTAATTGTAGTTAAATTCACAGAAAAGATGATACAACCTGGAGTTGCATTTACACTGGCAATCTGACATCAAGGCCAAAGAGAAACTTGTGCAAGAATCTGACCTGATTTAAATGATCACAGCTTTCCAGCATGGGTAACCCAAGACAGATTGGTTCATGGGAGTTCAGATGAGTGTTGTGAAACCAGAACTGCAAGCAGGTGTTATAACCAGTTCATGTGAAAGGAGCAGCCCAACCTGTGACCTTTTCCTGGGAACTAAATGCAACACGCAGAGCACTCAGTGCTCTGTTTGCTCTTCTGTTTATTCTTCTGAGCCTCCATTCCTGACTTAGAAAGGTGCTAATGGGCAATACCACCTCCCCTAAGCAGTGGTGGAAGTCAGGCTGCACTTAGCAGCCATCAGAGGTACAAGATTAAGTGTCTCAGAACCAGGAGTTATTCAAAGAATCGGGTCAGTTAAAGATTAGGTTGTGCAAGAAATGCATAATATGCATTAGACAACTTGTTAGATAACATGATTCATTAGACACAGAAGTTTGCTAATTCCTTACAAAGAAGTTAATTCAGAACCACTGAGAAAAGATACACAAATAATAAACTGGTGGGAAAACTGATGTCCACAAACAAAGGTGCTATAGTCCTTGCCATAAGAAAATCTATGATGTGCTGTCTGTGCCTTCATAAAGGCAGCTGGCCTCAGCAGGGTAATCCAAATTCCTCTGGCAGTCCCAGTAATGCTGACCCACAAAACCTGCATATCAACAAGTGTGAGGATAAGTGATTAACATCACATCAATGAACTGGAATTCCTGCCTGTCTCTGCTGCACAGGCACTTGATTGAGAATTATTTGTTTTATTTATTTCCATGTAGTTGAGATCCAGATCCTTTCCTAAGTTTAAATGCCAGGAAAATATTTCAAACAGTTTGTATCAGAGATTTCAAAAATGAGAAATTTTAAGACTACCTAATGCTAGCTTGACTGTACTCCACTGGATATGAGAGCATTAACTTTAGTGGCAACAAAACAAAATCAAAGCTAACTCTCCTTGAAAATCCCACTCATAGTTCTTTTTCTTTCTAGACTAATGTTCTTTCAAATTTATTCTGCAGACAAAACTGTGTGGAGTTTTACCCAACATTCCTGACTGGCCTCTGGATTGCAGGATGGTTTTCAATCATGGTAAATACTCTCTGCTTTTATCTTGGACTGGAAAGTTTTACATAACTTTTAAAAATGTTGGTATTATCAGGAAGTAATTGAGTGTAGACATCTTTTCCCCTTCTTTTCGTTAACATAGCCTTCCTAGAAGAATGCTCAGTGACACTGAAATCCCCATGGCATTTTAGAGCCCCACCAGCTTTCCCTTCTCCCTGCAAACCAAGGAGCTCTCACAGAGCTAGAACTTGTGACAGCCTAACCTTTGTATTCTCATTTATTAACCCTTTCCCAGCTAACGTTTTAGAAGCACAAAGTCTGTGAGCTGGGGAAAGAATAACTAGCTCATGTCCAGCACTCTTCTGCTTCCTACATAACTTCTCCATTTTCTCTCTGCTCCAAACCAGAAGTATTTGTTTGGGGCTCTGTCGCCGACGGCTCCTTCTCCCAGCTGGTCTCTTCAGAGGGCTGCGACCTTCCCCAGCACACCGCCCTCACAAGGGCAGTCCTTGCCAGGTGGCACAGGCTCTCTCGGGAGTGATTTGCTCTTTTGTGAAAGCACCGAAGTGCTAGGCCTAGCTCACAGGAAAAGGCACCTCAATGCCTCAGCCGCCCAGCTCTTAAGGGGCTGTGGTGTCTCCAGGAGTGTGGCAGCTCCTAGCCCCAGTGGCGCAGAAAGGAGACGCGATTCCAGCAGGTGCTCCTCAGGATCCTCTTTATTTCTTAAAGGCGATCCCTCGAAGACCCCAAAGTGCATGAGCACTGGGGTTTTAGACACTACTAAGGGGGCGGGGTTCAACAAAACAAGCAATGAGGGGAAGGATTGAAAAAGGGACCAATGGGGGAGAGGATCCAAAATGGACCAATGGGGTTACAGGGATAAGAACCAATGGGATAACAGGGATAAAGACCAATGGGATAACAGGGATAAGGGCCAATGGGATAACAGGGATAAAGACCAATGGGACAACAGGGATAAAGACCAATGGGAGCAAGGGGTATAACACCAAGCTTATTGGCTAACAAACTTGAAAGATAATTGGTCGAGGGCATCATTCATTTGATGCCCTCCAGGGGAGAGGTGCGAGCTCCACTGCCACACTCTTGGAGCCCTCCACAGGTCTCTCCTACAGTCCCATCTCCACTGTAAATCCACTGTAAATCTAAAGAAGCATCACTTAAGTCAACAAACTGGATATGAAATAATACACATGCTCCTAGACTGACACTTGAATCAAGGAAGATCACAGCTGCTAGCCAGCTACACAGGTGCAGTCACATGTAGTTTTTCATTTCATGTAAGAAATGAAAGATTTATGATACCCTTCCCTTGAAGTAATGTTTCAGCCATGTCCCACAGGTATGTTTGCAGGAGTTAATCCAGCACACAGTGAAAGCTGTCCTCTGTAATACACACACAGAGTTTAAAACCACAAAATTAACAAGCCCTGCTTAGTCCTGGATAATACAACTGACCTCCACACCTTGCTATCTATCAAGTGGAGGTGACTTTATACTCGTCCCTCAGGGAGGTCAGAAAGCTAACTTCACTACAGCTTCCTTCCATGTCCTTGGATAAAAGCTGCTATATAAATGCGAAGCAGATTATTAACAACATAAATAGGATTCTCTTCCCAAAACAAACACTCCCCCTTAGCATAAACTGCCATAATAATGCAAAATGACAGAGCCAGGTCAAGCCACAGTGCTCCAACCCACTATCCTGTTTCTGGGATAATCACCAATCTGGGGAGGATTAGTATTCCTGTCATTTCCTGAGCTCTCCTTTTGAATGCTTTTGGATATTTTTGGGCAGTCCTATATCCACCCCTATCTGTAAACCCCTATGAAGAGCCTCCTGCAGTGACTGTGTAAGAACACATATATCTCTTTTGAATGATTCTTTCCCAAGATAACTTCCCAAGTTATGGGTAGCTGTAAAAATTCCCAAAGCAATGTAACTAGAAAACATAACCAAAACATAACCAGTGGTTAACTGTCTGCAATCCTAATTTTTTCGTTTTCTGACTGTTTTCCCCACTATATTAATCTGTTATTTCTTAGAACTAGCTTCCTTTCTGGATATGTCGTACATGTTTGCCCACTACAAGTACTTCCATGGTTATGTCCAGCCTGTGAAAGGAAGGTAAGAAGTTACCAACTGGATGCAGGTTAACAGCTCGGGGCTGGGCTGAGAGCCAAGGACTGGTAGTGAAAGGTGATTATAATGGAATGCACCATGTGTAAAGTGTCAGCAATGGGTCTGGAAACCCTCAGGGAAGAGGGCTGGGTGTCTCAGCAGAAGCCTGGATTAGGATGTGCATGTGCTGCAGGCCAGGAGAGAGAGGAGTTCTGATGCTCACCTTGTGGGCACCTGCTTTGTACAGGGTGTAATTTACAAGGACACTCAAAGAGATCTGGAAACAGCAGCACAGTTTTGCCTCTCAGGACTGCTGTAGGATGGGAAGCTGCTCATGCAAGGCTTGCACCCTGCCTGCCTGCTATCTGCACTTTCCCACTGTTTGTCACATTAAGACCTTTTCTCTAGCCATACAATTTAGTTCCAATCAGCACTACAAGTACCAGCCTCTCTTACCCATTGTCCTTCAGTTTTGCCAATGCTTCTGTATCTTCCTGCAGTGCTCTTCATTTCCCCCAGCTATGCCCTCTGTTTTGTGCAAATGTACAAACATTTCCATGCAATATCCTGCTGCAAGATCCCCATTTTCCAAGCATATCCAATCCCACTGCTGTATAAGGATACATGGAAACACTGTTTACTTCAGAAAAATGTTTAAAGCTTCACTTGGCCCTAAGTTTCTACAAAGGACTTCTTGATTTTATATTTTGGAATGTGCTTATAATTTGACATGTGCTCAAACATTCTTCCTGTAGAAGGGGGGCCCTCCTGTGGGCATATCCCAGTCCTCACAGGAAGGCTCCTGAAGACAAGCTGTGCCCAAAACATAGCACTTATGAAGGGGAGAGGCAGCCCAGACAAAGAGAAGACACAGATGCTCGTGTTACAATTGGATGCACTGCATAGTCTGCCACCAAGGCACAGATGGCTGCGGTGTGAGAAAGACTAGACAAACATTCCCAGATTCCCAGAGAACGACCACAGCTCTGGGAATCATAAAGTCACAGTGAAAAGTTAACTGACTTTAAAAACAGTTTTCTTCCAGAAGCAGGGAAAAGTCATGGCTTACCATATGAGCTCAAAGTACACCAATGACCACCTCAAACTATGCAGAAGAACAGAGATGTAAGGTCATGACTGTTTTGGCAGCTCCTGATAATTCAAATTACTTAGGCAATGCTGAATATACTCGTGAGAGACCCAGCAGAAAGAAACTTTCTTTGTCATCCCTCTGAAGACATGATTTGCCCAAAAATGCTGCACATTTATAGTGGTGTTCAGTCAAATCTATATAATGAACATGTTTATTCTTTCTCCAGGTACTGAGGTTGATGACCAAACCACAAGATAATTGAGAAGTGGATCAGATTCACAGTAACATTTCATATTAAAAAGGTGGACATGTATGGACACATGGCAGTGGGGCTGAAATGAGATAATCTTTAAGGTTCCTCTCAACCGAAGCCATCCTGTGATTTTATTGAGTTAGCTCATAACAAAAACACACAACCTAGTGCCTGCAGGTAGCAAAGGCTGAAATGGCATTGAAAAGAGTAAGATGAAACAAAGTACAAAGATGCAAAACCTGAGTCCAACAATGTCTGCTGAGGGGAAAACGACAGATCGTGATGGTGAACAGGCTGGAGCTGGCACAGCTGCAGAAAGGGTGACTCTCGATCACCTGCCTTCAGGGAGAATGTACATCAGGGCCAGATTTAACAACCACAGAAATCATCACAAATTCTTCCACTAATTTTCCTTCCATGGGCTGAAATATGAAAAATCCACCTACCAACCTGCCAGTGATGCCTTCAGCCAGTCACAGTGGTGGAGGTTAGGATTTTTCCTTTCTTTGGGAATTTTCTCCCATTTGTTAGCTATGATAATGAAAACACTTAAGACAAAATATGTGGCTGGTAGAAGGAGGAAGGGAAGGATGCAGTTTGCTACCATCTCTTAGCTGGGGGGCTTTCTTTTGGAAAGTGCAGACACCTCAGGATTTTGGCTGGGGGGTCAGGGGCT
>VZSR01001645.1:1282918-1312243 GCA_013398615.1 Brachypodius melanocephalos | reverse complement strand
CTTGGCAGACACTTGTCTTTCAAACCTAGACACAGAGGCAGCAGGAAACACTGCTGCCAGAACCAAGACCAAGACAAAGCTCCACAGACTTGAAATACAGACTAGAGAAGGTCCAAAGGTCACCTAGTGATTCAAATAGGAATTAATTTCTTTGCCTCTGAAATGATTCCAAGCTTACCTGTTGTAGTGCTTTGGTCTCTTCTCTCCTCTTCTTCTTCTCTGCTCTTTTCTTCTTCTCTCCTCTCTGTCTCATCCTGCCCCTCCCCTCTCCTCCCCTTCCCATGAATGGACAAGCCATACATGTCCAAAAGATCTATGTGCACATTCCTAAAGGCTTCTGATAACACAATTCTCACACTCTTGTAGCAGTAGGTGATAAGGAATTACTCCAAGCATGTGTCTTTACCCTTCTCCAGTTTTCCCATTTTCCCTAATTTCTATGTCCCTTCTTCCCCCCTACCTTGTCTTCATCTTGCCTCCTGCCTCGAAAGCACCTCCCCACTCCCTATTTTCGATCCCAGCACAGAATAAACACAAAATGTTGGCTCTGCCACCTCCAACAGACCCAATTAAGGACCTGTAGCATCTGCCTGAGCACAGGAAGCTTTGGTAGCCCACCTTGCTGGGGAAAGGGGCACCGTGGCAGAAGGTGATGAAGCACATCCCACGCAGCAGCTCATTACAGTAGTCTGAGCTCTGCTGCACAGAGACAGCTGCTGGGGCTGCCTGGGATGCAGGGATTCACTGGCTGCTGATACTGCTGGAGCAAGAAGGGCATCCTGGGATGGGGCAGACCCAGCCTGTTACTGCTGACATCTAACACCTGTAACTGCACCGGGTGCCGTGATGCAGCCATACCAAAAATGCAGGGCTAATTCAGACCTGCCTGCATGCAGCTTCCCTCCCCTCCACAGATGATTGCTCATTGAGGTGCAAGAGTGGGGCAAGACATGATCCATATACACCAGGTATATGACTCATATAACCATCTTTTATTTGGGTTTCTTCTTTTTTTTTTTTTTTTTTTTTTTCCTTTTTTTTTGTTCGGTTGGTTGGTTTTTTTGGTTTTTTGTGTTTTTTTTTTTTTTTTTTGTTTGTTCTTGTTTTGTTTCTTTTTCTTTAAAAGCAGTGTGTTAACATCAGGTATTTTTCTATGTTTTCAGACTCTGTACAGGTCTTAAAAGGAAATAAGCAATGCTTAATGTACAAAGTAAAACCAGAAAACTAGAAAAATCTGAATAAAATGGAGCAAGTTGCTGTCAGGGATACAGTACAAATTAGTAATTAGATGTCATCTGAAGTGCAATACCGCTGCAGTAAGGATGAGTTAAGGAATGAAATAAAAATACTCTATTTTAAACAAACAGTATATATATATATATATATATATATATATATAATTTATATGTATATATTTTACAGATAGTAGACCCAGTGATATCTGTAGAATTGTAAAAACATATTTACAAATGACTTTTTTTTTAAAACATTACATATACATCAGCACCATAGTAAGAAAGAAAAAAAAAAAAACCCAATCAACCCAAATCTAATAAAATCTATTCTCTAGTACTTGATCCCAGTATGGAGTATTTGGAGGAAACTTTACAAAGACAACAGAGACTCATCTTCACCACCATTTATCACCAAGGCCTGTATCTCCCTGAAGCACCCCAGCTTGTATTGGCTGCTGTGTGGTCGATGTGTGTTCCTACGTTCCCCTTTTCCCACCTCTCCGTGTTGAGACGTGAGCCCTGACTGCTCTCACCCAAGGCACGGGTGCTGTGCTGTCCCCAGCGCTGTCCCCTGCCCAGCAGGGTGGCTGCCTCCTCACCCTGTCACAGCTCTGTCACACAGGTGTGCCCAGTGCTCACGCTGGCACACACAGAGCCACAGCACCCTGCTCCCTTCAGGGTGCTGCTTCTCCCAATGTTGTCGTATCCCTTCCATTCTGACCAAGAGATGCTGACCCACAGGATGAACCAAAAACTTCTGCTGGTGCTACCTTCAACTGAATTAGGGCTCAACCTGGCTCCTACTGAAGCAGCAAGCATGCTAACCATGCTCATCATCCTCAGCAGGAGCTGGAATTGGCCCTTGTGCTGTATTTTAAAAAGGGGTCAGCTATAAGAGACGTGATTAAAGCCAGTTTTAAAAATGTAGCAGTCAGGGCAGGCTGGATTGATGGCTCACCTTGAGCACATTGAAAATGCACCTTGTCCTGCTGCATTGCAGCATTTAGAACAGGTAATTTCCCCCACTAGGCAAGCCCAGCAAGGGAAAGTGCTCAAAAGGGAGCCTCAGTGGGGCACTGAGATGGTTCCAGACTCATTTGCTCTCCCTCTTTAATGTGAAGCATGTCCATGCTCCACAGGGAAAGGCAGGATGTGAAACTGCCAAGTTCCAAGGCCCACAGCCTCCATGGAATTCAGGGGTTCAGCACTTGGCATCACTGGTCCCAGTGAGAGCAATAAAAAAGGAGGTGATCAGAGGCTGGGGAATTGGGACTGGCACTAGCACATTGCTGCAGAGCACGACTCACGGCTTACAGAGGCCAGTACTAGGCCAGAGGGTGCTAAAGCTCTGGACTGTGGGTCATGTTAACATTTTTTATATGCACAACTATATAACCTGTTAAGCAGCTCTCAGCTGAAAACACTAAAGAGGTAATAGGTTCCAGAAAACAGCCTCCAACTGCAGTTTGGGAACCCTGCTGTACATACTCAGAATGGCTGGTGACTTCAGTGTTGTGTGAGACCTATTACAGCTTCATCACAGGGCTGCTCAGCACTGGTCCAAACAGTGGAGATAGTGATACTTCCCTATTACCCAAAACCTTATATGGGCAGATCTTGTGTTTGTAATATCAATTATTTTACCCACTCATGAATGTTCTTTACAGTAGTCCTTCACTGACTCCTGTTCTTCAAATACTACAGTGAATTTTATTCCAGCAAACCAGAGAGATTAGACCAAACATCTGTTTAAAACTGAACACATCACATCGAGAGCCCAGACTAGCTGCCAAACCTGCACTTTTCAAGAGGGCAGGAGAAAATCTTTCTGTGTGCCAAACCCTCACTGTGTGTTTTCTCATGCCTGTTTTCTCCTCCCCTGCCTGGCTCTTTGTGGCTTGCCTGAAAAAAACAAAAGTGCAGCCAGCTCAGCTTTCTTTGCACTGAAGGAACAGGAGGGGAAGGGAGTGAACTGAGAACATCCTGGGGATGAAGGAGAGGGAGGGAGCAGCTGAGGAGCTCTGCTAATGTCTCTTGGTACCTCTCAGCCCTTCAACACCCCAGGCAGCTGGGCCATGCCAAGTGCTCTGACTTGGGAAGTCCCAAGCAGATTAAGCAAGTCATTAAGTTAACCCACCACTAGGCTGTCTCCAGCAGCAGTCACATAATCAATCTGCCCCCACAACACTGCCAAATTTACGTTCTTCTATGCTTGTAGTGGGGTTTATCAATCTGTAGTGAAAAGGGTGCCCTCCCTGTGATGGTTCAGGTTTGTCATGTGAGTGTTGTGCATTCCCTTAGGACAGCTCACAGCCAGGCCCACCGGCCTGGCCATGGCTCTCCCAGACCTGCTTGCCCCCGGGGTTAAGCCTCTTTCTGACCAGGGCCTGTGCAATCACCCCTGGATATCTGTAGGCTTTGCTCCCAGCTCTTCAACCTGCTTCCCTGGAAGCTGCAATGTGCCCAGTCATAGAAGGTGGGAGATACTGGGACCACCCCACCCCACTGCGCAATGAAGCCTTGTTGTAAGTGGGGAGAGAACGGATTTTCCCAGCCAGACGCATCAGCTGGCTTTTCCAGTTTCCCCATTCTGCCTCACACACACACAGGTGGATGCTGCCACATAATAAAGATTGCTTGGTGACAGTTTAGGGATGCCGATGTTTTCATCATCCCCTGAGTTGGCTACAGATCACCTCGGTTTGCACAATTAAAAACAAAAGAAAACAAAATAACCCCAAACCAACACAAACAAAAACCAACAATCCAGGGATGGGGAGAACATCTGACTCCCTCTTTGCTTGTTCAAACATAACAAAACATAACCAAAGCTCCAGACTATACAATCCCAGTCACTGGGGGTTTCCAAACAACTCATCAAGTTCTTGAATCCATTCATCCCCTGGTCCGCTCTTAATAATGGAGTCTACAAGGTCTGTGCCCTCTGCTAAACTGGAGAACGACCCCCCTGCTCCTCCATTGCTGTAGTTGTAAGATAAGTCCTGAGTGGGGTTCCTCTCATAGGCCTGACCCTGGCCGCTCTGAGCAAAGGTACCACCTGGCATTTGCTGCGTTGGGGGCTGACTGAAGCCTGACATGGCAGGGACCCCTTGGCTTATTGCTGGCATCACCATTGGCCTGGCCTGGCTGGCTGTCTGTTGCCCAGGTAGTGGTTGCAGTAGCTGTCTCCCCAGTGCTGGGTTCAGGGCTCTCACTGTCCCACTTGTGTCCACCACTGTCTGATTGAGCCCCTGTGGGAAGTGCTGCTTGGAGAGCCGTGGCTGCCCGGACGGCATGGCGTACGTGGTGCCATTGTTGAAGGGCCCCATTTCACCACTAGTCCTTCCAGGTATGCCTTGCAAGCCTCGCTGCTGCCAGTTCTGTGTTCCTTGAGGGACAGTCCCCATCAGGTTTTGAAGTCGTGGTGCTTGTGACCTTGGCAAGATCTGGCCCACAGGTCCTTTCATCTGCTGCTGATGCTGCGGAAGAGCAGAGTTTACCAGCATGTTCTGGCCAAAACTGCCAACCATTCCCACCGCTTGTCCAGAGGCAGGCTGCCTTGTTCCCTGGCCTGCGCTGTGTGCCATGTTCATGCCACTTTGGTTTGGGTGCTGCAACATTTGGCTCATCCCTGTGCTCATGCTGTACATTCCTGGCTGGCTGGAAGAGGCATTGCTGTAAGGAGTCATACCCATATCCGACTGGCCCGCAGTGGTGGGCAGTGTGCTCGGGGTCTGGGAGGGACCCATGGCCATCATGCTCGCGTTCTGCGCCATCATTCGGGATGTCCTCATGCTCTGGAGTGCCACTTGGTTTCTCACAGCCACGATATCCTGGGGTGAACCTGCACCAGAAAGGGAGAAAGGTAAGAAAAAGCCTACAAGCCTGCAAATCTTAATTAAGACAATTCTGCATAAGAGAGAATCTGTAGGAGCATCCTCAGCAGCACTTATCTTCTTCAGCTACACCTAATTCAGCTGCTAGCAAGCAAATGGGAAAACTTCCACTGGTCTTCTTCATTAGCAGCAAAGCAGCTGAACTTCAGTTTACCATTTGAGGCTCTCTTTTAAATATCTCCATTGTCTTTCAAAAGTAAGCCTTGAAAATGGAAATGTCAGTCTCAGAAGGCAAATCAATTTTTTTAATTGCTCAGGAGGCATAAATGAATGGATTTTCTATAGCCTGGCTACTGATTAATTCTATGGAAAGAAGAAAAATCAGGTTTTTGTGGACAATTAAAGCAGGGAGAGTGTATTAGTGAATCAATACTATAAGCACATTTTCCTTCACCTTAGGCCAGTGATGGGAAACCAGAAAATCCTAGCCTTGTTAAATTCCACACTGTGACAGATAACTTACCAAGCTTGTGTCTTACTTTCAGGGGTAGGGGGCAGCTATCAATTTCTGGGAAGCCAATATGCTTCTATATGTACTATCTTTAAATAAAGATGATTACCTGGAGCTCAGATTATGCCATGGATGCATTGTGGATTTAAGTCACTACCAAATACAACAGTCAGATTTGAGTCACTAACTAAATAGTCAAATTCTTTAGATTTGAGTCACTGACTAAATACAACACTCAACAGGTGAAGCTTGAAGTGTATGAGGCACACAATTGCTCCAGGCTTAAATGTTATTAAATGCCAGGTGTAAATATAAAATCATTGCTTAAGAGTTCAGAGCTGTACAACAGAATCTGAATGTTCTCAAATCAGCCCCTATTTGTTGTCCCTCAGTGGCAGACAACATCCCCGAACATCTGTGGGGAGTGGAGAACACTGGTCCCTGTTATTGATGCTGGCCTGCTTTCCATGAGAAACAGCTCTGGATAAAGGAAGCAACATTTCTATACATGTCATTCTATTACACAATGTAGAAGTTGGTTACAACTCCATTTTCTGCAGCACCACAAGCTTCTGATGGGTGTTTTTAGTTCCAGCACACAGCTAAATGAAACATTTTGTTGCATGAAGTGAGACAGTCTGGATCTCACCAGAACAGGCCATATGTAGTGGCAGCTTTTACTTTATTCATGCTCTCAAACTGCTTTCTTAATGATCAGCACTGGGGTTCCCTTGATTTTTCTTGACTTAGATCAGCTCCTTCCATGATTAGAAACAGTCTTTTTACTCCAGCAAGTGCTTAAGATACAGATAATGTTAAAATCTTAATGCATCTTCAGCTATTTTTTAATTGAAAATGGCAGTTGAAAAGCTCCAAAGGAGTCACTAAGAGCCAGTGGTTCACATACTACTTTTGTTAACTACTGTACTTGGCATAAGTGACAGGAGATCAGACAAGCAGTAGTTAAAAGAGAGATGCAACAGATTTCAAGGTTTTAGGCCACCTTCTGGTCTCATTTACACATAACCTACTGCACTGGATTACATTTATGTGACTAAAAAGGAAAAAATTGTGAACTATTTAAATTAGTTCATTTATGAATTCCTTGCTCTATCAGATTAGCCTAAACTCTCTTCCCTATTTCTTTTAAATAATACATACAGAGGCAGTGTTTCAAAGAAGCATGAATGCAGAAAGATTGTATGTGTGCATCTCAGTGGATGGCTGTGCATACACTTCTTGAGTTTGGAAATTAATTATTGGGGAAAAAAAGTAATTATATAAAAATGAGGAGGTGATTTTAGAAGCAGCCACCCTGATACATGCCAGTAGAAGGTGTGGCTGCCTGTTGACATCCTGGGAGCCAAAATGGCAATGTGAAACGTACAGAATTGCCTCTCTTGTTTTCTGTCGCATCTACATGGTATCATCATGAATATACAGCACAAGCATGTGTTCATTTCATGTCTATATAGAAATCATAGTTAGCGAAGACATCCAGCTGATGTTTGCACCTAAAAATCTCAGAATTAACTTCTTTTCCTAAGCCAAAATGAGGGTACTTACTTCTTCAGTTACCTGGGAGCACATCAAAATAATACTTGTGCTTCTTTTGAAATTATTTTAAAAATCTCTATTTACATCTCAGATATTTCACTGTGTTTCCCACACCTGCCATTTATCAGTCCCTTCTCCAGATAAGCATGACCTCTCTGAAATTCTCTGCTCATCAAATTAGATAAAGTGGGGAATAAAGGAGGGGCAAAACCAAGATACAGTCAGAAATTCTGGCAGGGAAAAAAAACCTCATAAGAGTAGAGACCAACAAGATAAAGCTATGAATGAATCCATGATGTCTGGATGTCAAAGAGTAAAAACAAATGCCAAAAAAAAAAGAAAAAAAAAAGAAAAAAAAGAAAAAAAAAAAGAAAAATCAAACAGTTTTCACTGAAGGCAGCAGTAAGGAAAATAAAAACTTAACTGAATATGCTAACTTGGACATTCCCCTTTGGTAAAATATGTGGTATGTACAACAGCCTGTATTCCTCTTCTGGCACACTGCTTAAACCCTAGGAGTCACAAACTGCACCAGCTTTCACACATTTGCTACCTTAAGGGCGTTGACTCCAAAACAGGAAAAACAATTTGACTTTTACCTTGGAATTGATTGACCTGTTGCACTGGATATGGGCTTCGCTGTTGATGCAGATGCTGCCGAGGCAAATGTGACTGCTGCTGCATCTGCTGAAAATGAAGGAGGGAAAGAAAGCAGAAGAGAAAGAGATGATAATTAATTCATGTGCTGGTGGCAAAATTGCAGAACTTACAGTGATTCTTATCTGGTCAGGTGTTCTGGAGAGACAGGCAGAGTAATCTAGAGAGTCCTCCTCAGAGCATTCAGCACTCAGACTCTTTTGGGCTCAAAAGGAACACGCACTGAGGCAAACATCATCGCTCTTCCTTACAGCCATTTCATCCTGACCTCTATAGCTTAACTCTCTTCAGGCAGAAAGGAGAGGGAAGTATGTGAACTAACTTTGCTCACCTAGGTCTAAGGGCAACTGTAGCCACACACACACTTTCCTTCCCTCAGTCCTGCCAAGGTCCAGAGGTTTGTGTTCCTGGTGCAAGACTTTGCTCCATGTCTGCACTTATAACACTCAGCTGCAATGATTCCTACATCCTGAACCAAGCCCTGCAGCCTTGGACCATTCCTGAGCCAAAACAGAAACGGATTACTAAGGCACATTTCCTTTTGTGCTTCAGAGAATGATATTTGAGGAGTGGTGACTGCAAAATGCTCCCTTGATCCAGGCCACATTACACCTATGTGGTTGTTTTCTATGAATACTTGTGAATATTTTAAAACAGACTCAAGGGTTGATTATAAAAAAAGAGCTTCATATACTAAGGTGTACTCAGCTAAGCAGCTACTGAAAGGGCATGTCTTGGAGCATCATCTGCAGTTGTACAAATACTGTGTCCAAAACCAATGATGTGTAACAGAGGTATGAGAATGGCAGAGATAGGAAAGAAGGAAGTATTAATCCCTGCATTCATAGGTTTGTGTTACACACTATCAAAAAGAAAGAGGGACTCTTGTTAGGCAGAAACTATCCCAAAGCTAGGAGCCTGAGGACTGTGACTTTACCACTTTTCATCTCTGAAAAGTGTGTCAGCACATTTTTTTTTGTCAAGCCTCAGCTTGGTGGCTTTTTAACACTTTTAGGCTTGCCTTCAGCATCCAAGTCACTGACTGGCTCTTGGCTTTATGCACGTGAATTGGCCCAATCCATGGGATGCATTACTACATCCTCACTCTCATGCACTTGTTCCCACTTGAATTGGTTCAAGCATCTTTATCCTAAATATTTCTTGGAGCATCCTTCCTGTTCACTGAGAGTTAATCTTTCTCAGGAGCAACAAGACAAAGGCGGGGAGACAATCTGTATTTCTGTGGTTACATGGCATGCATGTGTTCTAACACAAATTTAAGCATATGGTCTTAAGCTGTTATTCCTTAGCAAGAGAGGAGCTGCTGACATACCAGAGCATTATCTAGGTAACATTAAGGGGCTGCAACTTTAAACTTGGGTATGATCTTGTAGGAACTCAACAGTGTGGCTTTCCACTGGCTTTCTCTGGGGCTGCTTTAAAACTACAGCTGAATTAAGCACACACCACCATTCAGACTGCGTAGCTTAACATCCATATTGCAAAGCCTAGGAGCTCAGGTAGCCAGGTGATAGCTCCAATGCAGCTCTTCCACATTGCCACTGCCAGAGGTGGTTTTACTGTTCTCCCACTTCAGTCTCTGGTTCTCCCCTTGCTGCTATCTCTCCCTTGTATGACTTAATTGCTCCTACTGGAACTCAATAAATCACATTAAGGAATTTGTCTGGGTAAACGGTAACATTTTTTTTGCTAAGTCTTCTTTTAACCCATGTCCATTCTTTGTCCCAGATCCCTGTGCAACATCACAGTCGGAGCTAGGGGAGAGGACCTGTGACTGTAACTACAGCTGAGTCTGTTTCTGCTGGAGTAAATGCACGGTTAGATGCCAGGTTAAGAGCTAACTTTTCCAGTGACTATCAAGCCCACCATTGGAAACATGAGTAATATTTGCCAAGCTAATGGTAGGACTGATACAGTTGCCTCTTCTTTGACAACCATTGCTGAAATACCCTGACAGACCCACATAGAGAGAATTCCCAGTTCTAGAAGGAAGATGCTGCACTGTCTGTAGCGCTCACGCTCATCCCAGCCTGTGCTGGAGACAGATGGATACTGTACCTGCTCCGCTAAAATCTGCTGCTGCTGCTGCTGCCTCTGCTCTCGGAGAAACTGCTGCTTCTGCTGCTCCATCACATGGAGCTGCGCTCTCTGCTCGATCAGCATCTGCTTCATGATGGCTGCCTGGGGCTGGCCCCCGAGGAAGGGCCCCCCGGAGCTGGTGCCCGTGACAATGCTGCTGGAGCCTGCCGGGGCAGACGGCTGCATGGGCCCCGTGGGCCGCGACAATCCCACCTGGTGCTCCTGTGCAAACAGAGAGGGAATGCCTTGTTACTGCGTGCTCCACAGGAGAGGGAAAGCACAGCTCACCCGGCTGAGGAGACACAGAGTCTGTGCGTGAAGCTGGAGCTTGGAGAAAGTGAGTCCTTGGAAAAATGCTCATGGCTTGTGACCGAGCCATGGACTGCTCCCCACAGGGGATAGATTCCTCTTTTCTCCTGGAACTCAAAGCCCCTCAGGTAAACAGGAGCATTTTATAATTAATTAATAGTGAAATAATGAAGTTGTGAACTAAGTTTTTTCATGCTTCAGAGTATTTTTCTATATTTTTCTCCCTTCTCAAGAAGACAAGTATATTTTCTCTTCCTTTCTGTTTCCCTCTCTTCATAACAGCAATTTAACATAGCCCCTTGGATTGAGAAGCCAAGGTGTTAGGTACACAAAACGAATAGTGGGAGCTGGCAGCACTAACTCTTCTCCAGATCCTCAGGATTTAATTGCATTATGTGTTTATTCAAGATTTACATCCTGTAGCCCTGGACCAGTGTGTGTGGCTGGAACGAATCAGGGCAAGCGCCTTCCCTGAACACACCCCACTCTCTCTTCGTGTTCTAAATGCAATTTGCTGCCTTTTAGTGCCGGGAAAAACACCGACGAAAGGTCGGCAGGGAAATCCCAACCCGCGTCCCGGCGGAGAGACGGGATCCGGGGCGGGATCAACGGAGCCGTCCCGGCGCCGCCGCTGCCGACAGGTGGCGCTGCTGACCCGCGGCCCTGCCCGAGCGGGGCCGGTGAATTCCCGGGGAGCATTCCCGAGAGGGGCTGCGCTCCTCGAGCCGCCCCCGCCCAGCCCGAGGCTGTCCTGCGGCCCGGGGAAACCGGACTCACGGCACCGCCAGCGCTTCCATACGGGCCCGGCCCGGCACCACGCAACCCTCGATACCGTATTTGAAAACCAGCGACTGCGTGCCCGGTCCCTGTCTCGAGTGTTTAGAGCCCGTAGAACCACTTTAACTGATGAATAGAGACGACAGGTACTTATTCAAAACCACCACTTGATGGAAAGGACCTGTATCACTTTAGCATGCTTCATGCAAAACCTGGCAGGGTGAGGTTCAGATTCACCTGCCTCACTGGGTGTTTGAGTTATGTCAGTCACTGTGGGATCTGGGCATGCAGAAAGGTGATCTTGCAGCACCCACTCCAACCCAGTTAGGGAAGGGGTTAAGCTCAGTGCTGGAGCGTAGCTTGGGGAATGAGGATCAGCCTTTCTGCATGAAGGTCAGGTTTTCAAGGACCCTCCTGAGGAAATAACAAAATACAATTTGTCCACATCTCTGCTTTGCACAGATACTCCCTGAAGGGTTCTCTGCTGGAAGGCAGCTCTGCGATACTTTGGTTCTTTCCCCTTTTAACGTGTGTCTTGGTTTGAAAGTTCTCTCCCTGTTCCTCTTTCCACTTTTTCCATCACCCATTGCACTTTACAACCTGGTCAAGCACAGTCCCTGCAGCATCCTGAGGGCCAGGGCTGCAGCAGTGGCTGGGTCTCCCCCAAGCGGGGGTCAGGGAATCATTAAGGATGCCTCGGCTGCTCCTGCACCGAACCCTTCACCCACTCCTGTCGCTGAGCTCCTGCTTCCTTTGCTTTCAGGGGACACACACATTTATTGCCTGCCTCCAGCAGAGCTGATGGCAAAGGCTTTTTCCTACCACACCCCTGGCCCTCCCTCGGCTTCTGATGAAGTCATCAAACTACCAGTTGCATAACTGATGCACAGGACTATCCTGTGTTATACTGGGATATGGGCCAACTGCTTCCATTTATAGACAAAACCAGGGCCATGCTGCCAAATAATGGAGTCTTTGCTGCAGCCACTACAAGGCAAAGAAAAAAGAGGGGGAAAACCCCAGGAGCCAAAGGGCATGCTGTGAAGTGACATCCCATGGAGCTTCCTCTGCGAGCTTCAGTGCACAGCTGCCTTTGGGGCTGCAGCCCAAATCATCACTGAATTGCTTTCAAAAAACAGAACTCCTGTCCTGGCTCTTAATGCACACACAGGTATAGCTGAGGAACACGCTCACCCCAAGCAGAAAGCACTCATTCTCTGATGGATTATGTTATAAATTAATCCTGGAGTTTAAAAGGAAGAAAGTTTTGAAAGGAGCCCCACCAGCTGACGTGAGCCTGGTGCACTGTGCAGCAGCTGAAGGAAATAGGAAGATTAGCACACAGGTGTCACTTCCAGTGTTGTGTGTTTAGTCATGTCGAGGTACATCATGAAAACTTCCTATTTCTGTTAAAGCCAGGCCTTCTTCATCTTGACCACACTCCTACCCAGAACATTTCTTCTCCTTTCCTTTTTTTTTTTTTTTTTTTCCCTGGCAAAAGCTCTTCCCAACTGATGCTGAAAGGCCCTTCTGAGATCACTGGGAGCAACACTGGGTTGTGTGTCCTGAAAATAAGAGCACAGCCCAGGCAAAAGGTCTCTGCAGGCAGGAAAATGCCCCCTAGCACCTGTGAGCAGAGCTCTCTCCCCAGAGCTTTAGCTCTGCAGCCTGGCACTGCTGCTGTTATCCTCCGAGAGGAGTGTGTGGAGATGACACCCAGCAATGGGCTATGTGGCAGGAAATGGGGATGGAGGAAGCAACGCTGGACTCTACAGGGCTGCCTCTTACAAGCCATGGCAGCTCCAGACCCAGATGCTCTCTCACCACAGGAGCAGAACACCAAGTCAAGCAACTCAGGCTAAGTGCAGCACTTCCACACTTACAGAACTTAAAAACCAAACTAATTCAAGCTTCACTGACAACCCTTTTTGGCTCCTGCTCTCTCATCCTCCTACTGCACCCTGAGCCTTCCAGCCCCTAGATTTCCTGCTCCTCCTCCTCATTCCCTGCTATCCCTTTCTCCTTCCTACACCCCCTGCCCAGCCTCTGCATTTTCCTTTCTCCACTAACTGGCACTGCTGCCTCTCACTTCACTCTCCAGACACTCCCATCAGCACCCAGCCTGTAGCTGCATGTCACCCATGCTGGTCTCCCCAGTGGCCCATACCCACAGCTTGGCTCATCCTGTAACTCCCAGGGATCTGCAGCAGCAAGGGGACTGCCCAGCTCTTTCCCCCAGCGCCCTGTGCTCACGTGTGCATGTGGTTACCTGGGTATGGGACTGCCCTGTGGGCAGGTAGTCCCTGAAGAGAGTGACAAGATGCCCTGGAAGGGGAAACACAGATTGTATTCTCAGGTTGTGATATCTGGGAAAATGATACAATGTGAATTCTCATTTTTCACTCTGGCTCTTTTTAACACCACCCAAAGCCACTATGTGCTGCTCTCAGGCTGCAAACAGCTCTCTCCTGCTAACAGTAGCTCGAGCAGAGTCACTGTTCCAGTCGGGAGCAGTGGTGCTGCAGCTCTGCTGCAGGGTCCTCACCGAGGGACAGGTGAAGCCAATAGCAGGTTACATAAAGGGAGGATGGTGCCAAGGCCCCTCAGCTGTGACACAGAGCGAGTTCAAACACAGGCTGGTCCTGCCTCAGTCCCCCAGGAGCTCTCCTGCCCCTGCAGCCACAGCTGTCCACTTTTAAGGCAGCCCAGGACAGAATCAAGAGCTTGGCCCCTGGGAGCAAAAGCAGGTATTGAAGGAGCCAAAGAGCTGCCTGTTCACAGAGCCAAAAAGCAGCCATTGTTTCCAAATGGTCAGCATAACACACCTGGACAGGTTTGCAGAGCTGCAGGGCACTGGGTAAGATGAACTTGTGCAGGGATCTGACTGCTTACCTAATGCCTCCACAGGAGCTGTGCCCTGTGGGGTAATCCAATCCTTAGTTAAGCAACAGAAGTTAAATCCTGTGTCCTCCCACTGTATTTCCAGGGCTCTACTGGAGTGATGGAATACTCTGCAGGAGCTCAGAGTAACGTGTGATATGTACAGTTAAAGGATAACAAAGGGGAGTGGAAACAAGATTTTCCTCTTTGTCTCAAATCTTACGTGCCTTGTCCTTATCATGCAGTAATTTATTCCTTCTGCATGTCATTCAATCCCCCAACTGCAACTAAAGCAATTGCACAATTTCCTTTCAGAACAGCTGAAGCCCCAAGAACCAGGCAGGGACACCCAAGCCTGCCTATTACCCCTCTGAGCACAGCCTGATTTATGTGGAGGAGCCAGCTCTGCTCCTGCTGAAGGCCGGGGGGCTAAAGTGGCACCTCAGGGAAAAGTGGGCTGTTCCAGAGTCAGAAATCAACAGAGGATGGGTATTCCACATCTGGGAACAAAGAGCTGAGAGACACATAGACTGGGAAGCAGGGTGTGAATGTGTAAAATGGACAAACAGACATAATTTCCTGTGCCATTCTGTGTCATGTGAGCGAATGGATATTGAATATAAAAAGCAAATAGAAGCCAAGAGGTAGCTTATCCTGCACACTGCACCAGAATAATGACACTAGAAAAATGTATACAGTCAGACATCTACATTTTAGAGTCAGAACAGAAAAAGTAGACAAAAAAAAAATATTTGTGGCAGAAAATGCCTGCCAGTGAGTGACTTAAAGAGCTCAATCCATTTAGCTTATCACAAAAAGAACGGAGAGATGCTTTGACCATCATGGATAAAAATACCTTAATGAGAGAAGAAATTCCATAAAGAGCTCTTTTATCCAGGGAAGAAGGCAAAATCAGATACAAGGACTGGAAGCTGAAGACAGATTCAAATCAGAAAGAAGAATCACGTTTTTACCGTCTGATTCTGCTACCCATCAGAAATGTCAGATCTCCACAATTTGCTGTCTTCAAGGATGAATGCCTTTCTGGATAAACACAACACTAGTGCAATGGAATGGGTGTGATGTACAAGGTAGAACAGCATTGTCTGCCCTCACCTGTGCACAGCCCTGAGCTGCTGCTGGGGACACAGACACTGCCTGCATGTCCGTGTGTGTGTGTGTGTGTGTGTGTGTCTGTGTGTTAAGAAGGGGGATATCCAACCTGTTACTGGGATCAAAAATATTTCTCCATTTCCATGCACTAGGTCACAGCAAAACATCATCTCTACCCAGTGTTTTCAGAGCAGCCTGAAAGCACATTCCTATACTCCCTCAGAAATATTTCTATTGAATTCCTTGTAATGTTGTGACTTATTGTGTCTTGCAGGGATCTTAATCCTCTCTCTAAATCAGACTGTCCACAGCAAAGCCACCTTTCTCAGAATAGTACCATCTAACAGAGAAAGGGAATTACAAATCCATTCATTTCAGACTACTGGGGGAGTTTTTTACCTCAGAAAAAAACAGTGTATAGGACGAAGGGATGGAATACGCTGGCTCACAACTCCAGCTCCAGCAGCAGGCTCAGCAGAGCACATTGCTTCACCTATTTCCTCTGTCGTCCAGCCTCAGGGAGAGGCTGCAAACCTCTCCTCTCCCCCCAGGCCCCCAGTTGCCATGGTCTTTCATACAGTATCTGAGCAAACAAGATCCCTCTGATGTTTGACACCAGACCTCTGCATGCAGCCAATTTGTTTTCCTTTCACCTTTCTTTGCCTGCATCTCTCCTCCCTGTGTTTTCCATACAGTTTATTCTGCTCACAGAACAAACGAGATCTGACAGACTTTGGTGTATTTTTGTTTCCTGCTAGGAATTTTCCAATGTCTTCATTTCTGGTGATGAAGTAGGTAACAAAGGGCTCTAAAAGGAGCAACTGTTTTTCTAATACAGTTTAAGAGCTAAAGGCCAGCAGAAACTCTTCTCAAAGCCTGTGAGGAGAAGGGGCTTTGCTGGCACCTCCCCATACACCCACTTCTGCTCCAGCCCAGGGGTTTAACTCCACAAACTCTGAGCACAACCGATGGAATTCAGGAATGTAGCATTTAAACAGAATGCCACTGAACTTCAACCAGCCTAATAAAACCAGGCTCACTTCCTCTTTTACAAATAATAGCTCTGCTGATTTCTCCTTTTCTTCAGGAAAGAAACCTTTGCAGGGGAAATCACTCCTGCTTTCAGTTTTGTTTATCCCCAGTTTCATCAGCATACCATAAGACCATGGAGTATGGAGTGTAAGGATGTAATGGTCAGGTTTGTGCACTGAGAAGTATTCATTTATCTCAAATAACTATTTTCCTTGTAGTTGCAATTTTAATTGGTCTTGTTACTTTTAGGAGAGAAAAAAAAAAAAGTGGATCAGCCCAAATTCAAACCAAAATACTCTCTTTACATCCATATCTTAAAAAGAAAACAAAACAAAACAAAAAAAACCCCCAAAAAACCACACATACACACACACACAAAAAAAAACCCCAACCCAAAAAAAAACCCAACAACAAGAAGAAAAAACCCCGGAGAAATAAGCACTGGCCCCAGGCAAGGTTGGTGGCAGGGAGGGAAGAAGAGCAAGGGTTTGAAGAAACACTGAAATGCCTAACCTTATATTTTAGGCATATTGTGAAGGCTGTAATTACTCCCCTCAAAGACTGCTGCATGAAGCTGTGCCATCATGGCATTCCAAAGTGTGCCCTACCACTCAGAAAGCAAGAGGGAACCTTCAGGGAGCAAAAGGCAGGAGAAGGGAGTTGAAAACCTGGCCCATGCCAAAGCTTTTCCATGCCACATCCCTGCTGCCTTCTCCCACAGCTGAGGGCTTCCAAGGAAACAAATCAGCCCCTCAAGAGGAGCTGTGACTTGCCATTTCAGTGCCAGCTTGGCTCTGTCCTCATTTCCTAAGACTTTGGAAACTGGTCCTGGAGAACAACGAAGTGAGAGCTGAGCTCATGGAAGCCACTGGACCCTGAAGCTGGTGCCTGATAGAAATTCTCCTGCTGCAGGGTTTAGCTTTAATCAATGCCCCCTTCAAGCCCATCCTGGAGCAGGAGGGAGGAAAGCTAATGTGAAGCGTAGGGATAATCACAGCTAGAGAGCCCCTGGAAAGAGGGAGAGAAGAAAAATGGAAGATGAAAGCAGGCAAATGGTTTAAGCAAACACTCACACAGGGCCAATGAAAAGGGGGAACAGAGGGAAAATGACACAATAAAAATAAATGCTGTAAGAGAAAGAAAAGCTTCTAAGCACACACAGGGAAAAATATGAGGCTTGGAAAAAGCAAAAGTGGAAGAAAAAGATGCTCTAATGGAGCTCTCTAGAAGTTAACACTCCCCATTATCAGGCAGCCCCTTTCCTTCTAATGGCCCGGGCCTGTACCACATTATCACCTTGGACCCCATGGAGCTCACTGCTTGTTGAGGTATTTTGAAGAGCCTGGCTCTGGCTCATGCCTAGCAGAAGCTGCCTGAAGTCTCCTGTGGATGACTGCAGAGATTTTTTTTTTTTTTTTAACTCTAGCTGGAATTTTGTTAAACTTCCTCTTGGTTGTTTTGTTTGAGCATAAACAAAAGGTATTTTTTCACACTTAAAGGTGTTTTTCAGATCCTTTTCTCTGTGCTGTGATAAATTAAATCTTTCATTTTTAGAAATTCCAACTTGGCACTTGTGGTGCTCCTCAGCAAGCAGTGTGTAATTTGCCATGCCTGAAAGAATCCTGGCTGAGAAATAAACACAGTGGGCCATATGCTCTCCTTCCCTTATGCAGAAGGCACCTTACCTCAGAAATTGGTAAGAAGCTGCAATCACTCCCATGGTGTTGCTTCTGCCAAGGCAAAAAAAAATACCCACAGAAAAATGTATGGCAAGGTAGCCCTCTTCCTGCATGGCTGCAGGGACCTCTCCTGCACTGTTCCTGACCCTGTGACTGCTCTCTGGCCTGGCAGGAATGTGGGGAAGGGTCAGGGAATGTGTCTGCCAGGTCCTTGGTGCTCACAGTAAAGCTGCACTATCTTCCTGGGTGTTTCCTGGGAGCTCTGCAGCTCTCAGCTGCTTCTTTCACACTGCTCTCTTCTCATTCACAGCGTGCCCTCAGGAGAGGGAGATCACACACCAGCAGGATCGGGTGAAGTGAGGACTCCCTTCTGCTCTGTGCCCTTACAGGACACAGAGGGAGAGTGTACCTCGGATACACAGTAACTCAGATCCCTGTTGGGCTTCAGCAGATTATGAGTGGGGCTGATAAAAGCATTGGTGCTTATGTTCATCGGTACCTATACATGCATAAATTCCATGATCTTCCTCTGCCTGACAGTGACTTCAAAGAGCTGGAATAACTCCCTTGCCTTGTTTTGCATGTGCTTGTCTGGTACTTCCATCTCCAATCAAGAGCCAAGTATTTCCATAAGGTAGCCGACAGGTCCCAGGGAAGTGGTCCAGCTGCCTGGCAAAGCAATAGGATCTTTGCTGTGGTCTCACATAACTAACTGCTGGTAAATCGAGCTGGTTGGGATGGCACAAGCAGGTGTAAGGTTTATTAGCCAGTTCTTTTAACATCCTTGAATCCAAGCAACCCAGACCACCTAGTTCCAGCACTTGAAACTCTCTTGATTTTTCTCCCCTCTTGGATGTGGTCTTTGTGTTTCCATTAGCCACCTGGCCTTTACTTTGACACAGCCATCTTAGTCCTGCTGAAAACTGAGATAAGGCATTCTGATGTGGGCTCTGCCTGGTTTGTCTTTAAGGTCTTTAGCCTCGACATGTCTGATACTGTACGGCTCCCTCTATTTATACGACTAAGGAAAACCTCACAATTGTATTAATTTCCTTTGAAAGGCCTAACTCAGCTCAGGTTTTAGAACTGACTTTATCCCTAGAGTTCCAGGTCTCTAAGGCATAGCCTGCTTCGCTGATCAAGCCCTTATTAATGCTCTCTGAGGCTTTCTAGATGGCCTTGATACCCCTTAAGCTTTAAATTTCCTCTTTCTTTTTTTTTTCCTTCCTCCACAGCATGAAGGCTTTTTTTGTCCCCTATGCTGCCATCTTCCTAATGCCTACTTATCTTTGCTAGCTTAACTAGCCCTCCCAGAGTAACCCCAGCTGCCTTTTTGCAGCCTTGGACTCACTTCTGAAGCCCTGCCTTCACTGGAGACAGGTCTTTGCACAGGATTGTGTTGATCTCTCCCATGAGAGACTTAAAGCAAGATATGATCTCCCTCTACCTCCACTTCCTATTCTGCCCAGCTCTCTGCTCCTGGCCACAGAGGAGGTGGCCTCAGCAGTGGTCCCCAGCCCTTATTCTTGTCCTGGCAACCTCACTGGGTCCTCTCTTCTCATCTCTCTTGCCCCCATCTGCCTTCTCCTTTTTTATATTTCACTCTCCTCTCACTCTTTCCCATTGCAGCACAAGCATGCTCTATCTTAATGCTTAAAAAAAAAAAAACAAAACCAAACAACCCTTGATTCCTAGTGACTCTCCAGCTCTCACTCTCCATCTCTTCTCACTGTCAGCTCTAAGATTATTAAATCTGCTGCTGATGATTTATATGATTTAGACTGAATTTAGGCTCCATCTCCAACAGATTCTTTTTAAAACAGGCTTTCACATCTCTTCTGTCACAGAACCAGAATCACAGAGTTCCTAATTTTCTTTGTCTGGCTGCAGCTCTGCACTACACCAGGCTCTCTGTCATAGCCTGTCAGCTCCTTTTGGAAATTTGGTCCTCCTTTCCCAGTGTTCCTACTTGACTCCAGCACCTTCCTTTGCTTGCTCAAGGTTACTCAGACTAGTTTGCTACTCAGACTCACTGCTTACCCTCCCACCTGCTGCTGTTCTGTGGCCCTGTGTCCTCCTCCCTTGTCTCCTTTCCTTCTCCCTCATGTCTCAGAGTGAGTTGTCCCTCTGTACACATTCAGGAACCTTCTCTGCACCACTGACTCACCGAGCTGCCTCTCTGTCCTTGGCCACTTCCCATCTATTCCAACTAAATTCATGCCCTGCCTCTGGGATTATGTTGTGGATATCTGTCAGCTCAAACTCAAAGTAGGCTCTCATCTTCCTCCCTAGGCCTGCTCTCCTTCCTGTTCCCTCAGTCCCTGTGGGTAACACCATGGCCTGGCTGTCACTCAGTCCATGGCCTGGTTGTTATCTGTGCCCCCACGCTCTGTGCAGTCCCACAGCCAGGTTCCCATTGCCTCATACCCTTACACTTGCAATCTTCCCCTACTTGTAGACCGCCCAAGTTCTGCTGTCCTGCTCATTCTTTTTTGCCTGTCATACTGCCTGTGCCATCTCTCCTTGCTGCTCTTTCTTGGATTTCCTTTACTCCGGATTTCCACACCCTCCCTTGCTCTCAAATTCAGCTGCAGCATATGCCACCTCACACATCATCTCTCTTTCACTGCTGAGACTTTCTGTCACCCCATCACAACCCACTCTTTTCCACGTTACATTTTAGCTAGAAGTGCCTTCACGCTTTCCTCCCTGCTGAGTCTCATTCTTGGGAGGAGAGTCTCCAAATCACACAAATCTGACCCTGAACTGTGCCACCAGTATAGTTATATTTGTAGAAGTTTCTGTCTCCATGATGTCCAGAAGTCTTCTGTTTCCTTGTTTTCCCTGGTGCATTTGTCTCCCTGCATTATCTCTTATCTTACTCTTAGGTTAGAAGTATTTGTGGGGAAGGAAGCATATTTACATCCTGCATCTGCAGAGAACCCAGAACAATGAGACTCCTAAACTGGCTCAGACGTGCAATAAATAGTGTAACAAATCCAACTTCAATCTGCATACAGCTAAATAAAATATTTTATATTCTGTAGGTGTGAAAACACCATTATTTCACTTTGCCCTTGCTTCACTACTTCTTCTCTTAAAGAACATAATATAAGGATGAGCTATCGTGTGCTGAAAAAGCCAGGAAATGTTAAGTTACAGTTCCCATGGCAATTGTAACTCAGCCCCCTCCAGTGCAGTACAAAGGTTATCACCATGTACAATAACAGGGGATGCTGAACACATGCAAAGTGACCAAATTACTGTCGTGGCAGATAACCAGGTCTTTGAACTTCTGTGCAGGTAAAATCTTCGGTGTTTACTGGGCTTTTAGCATTTAAGTCTGGAAATGTGAAGTCCAATACCCTATAAATAAAAGTCAGAATTATGTTGTATAGCAAGTAGCTGGTGCTGGCTTGCAGTCCTCCTTGAAGAGACACAGCTAATGGCAATAAGAAATATTTTCATTACTTTATGAGCTCTGGTAGCTGTCAACTGAGAGAGGGATCTGCCGATCAGAGAAATCTGGGGAGACATCAGTGTGTCAGAACAAGTGAAAAGACTTGACACAGAAGGCACATTTTTGTTGAGCAATTTGCATTAGCACTTCTGGACAAATTCTACATTTCACATGCAATTCACAAACCAACAGCAGCATTGCTAATTGGTGCAGTTGCCACTCAACTCTGGTGCCTTGTTTGAGCTATCACTAACAGGAATGAAGACTACAGTCTGTCTTTATGAAAAAATGCAGCAATTATTTTCCAGACTTTCAGTTGCATTCCCCCTGCCCCCACTTTCATCCTTGCAATTTCATTATCTCAGGAACTTAAAAAGGAATAGAAAAATGCAAATCTCAGAAAAGTCCTGCTGGAGTTATTAATTAAAAACACCACTGTTTGCAAAGAATGATGCCCTTCATTAATACACCCTGCTATCACTGTGAATTTGACCATGTCTCAGGGTCCCAATGCAGAGCTGTGTGCATATCTGAAAAAAAACCCCAACCCAGTAAGTGGCAGAGCACTGGTGACTCAAATCCCAGTCACCAAAACAAGGCTGTGCTCTGCAAAAATCTAAAATGCTGATGGAATGACACAATCTCTCTGCTCCCTCTCAGATGATATTAGAAGTTATTTAACTGAAAACAGGGCAGATCTCCCATCCATCATTCTTTATCTTCTGTAAAGTTGAGTCTCCTGAGAAAAGGAAAAAGCATCCATAATGCTGCTTTCTATTACCGGTGTTCAGAATGCTCAGGCAGCTGAGGCTCAGCTGAAGGAAAGTTTGGCTGACTCATTTTTGTAAGTTAGATGGCTGTTTTTAGGGAACATTTCATTTAGGCCCCTACAGTGCGAAATCCAAAGGAGCTAATGATATTGGCAGGTGCACAGACTGTTGGTGACCTCCTCTAGCTGAGCATTCACATTTCCTTACTACATTTTTTTCATAATGTATAGTGAAAAGGGGAGCAATCTACAATTAAAGATCTTCCAGAGCAGTTTCGATACCTTTTCTATTCAAATGCTCAATGAGAAACCAAAATGCAATAGCAAAAAATGTAACAGCATGAGAAAAAAACCATACAGACGCACCTAGAACTAAATAAATCTAATTACAAAGAACTTGGTGCTAATGGTGTATTTTGGTTGCATCTCTACGGATGAATAAGTGTCTGTAATGCACTTGCATTCTGATCCTGATCTTTCTGCAGCTGCAAAAATCCCATTCTCTTTCTTGCTCCCCTTGAGATCTCCTTGAGATCTCTGGACCCATCCTAAGGGTCCAGCCTGACTACTGCAGAAGTCACTAGCAAAAGCCACATCTCATCCACATCTCCCAGCTGTGCTCTATTCAGAATGAATAAGAAAAGCTACAGTTAAGTAAGGAACTCCCAATCCTGATCACAAGAGGTCTGTCCTGGACACTTGATGTTGCTTTATTTTCTGCAGTGAAGCACAAAGCAGGTTGTTGGCCTAACTCCTGTAGCACAATAAGTACCTCTGCTTGGGCTTCCTTCTGCTACACCCTGGGTTACTGGCACAGCAGCCACTTCCCTGTGACTAAATCTTGATTTGGAAGCCCAATTTTTTTGAGTCTGACTGCAGAGTCTTGGTAATCAGTGCTATGCACACCCCCTGCTCCCCAGGCTGAATCAGTTGGCATCTGGGGAGACAGGGGCTGGCTGGGAGCTCTGTGTGTGCCCTGTCCCAAATATGAGTCCCTCTCTGGAGCATCCCACCAGTATTCACCTGGTGAACCATGGAGAAAGGGAGGCTCTGAAATCTCCAGTGATATGGGTTTCCTCCTTCCTTCCAGCTACTTTAACCTTTGTTTGTATTCAAAAGACTTTGCCCAGAGAGCTGATACCTCAAACCCTTCACAAAGCAAAGCCAACAGTGGCTCTGTGAAACCATGGGCTGTATTTATCAGTGACAGTGCAGGGCTCCAATTTACCAACACTAGCGTGGCTGTCAGCTTGGAGTCTACAAAAACTACAGAAGATAGCTTTGGACTTCTTAATACATTATTTCTGATATGTGGAGGGCCTGGGGAGGTTTCCCACCTGCTTAAATATAATTCACTACAAAATACCAAACAGATGCATGCAGCCCTTTGTAGACGTATCACCTTATGTGTTCATGTAACACACACCTGTAGCATATTGGCAGTACATCTGTTGATGTGTGGGAGACTCCTAGGTTCAAAGTCTCCAGTGTTTCTTTTGTTCTCTAATGAATCTTTCTTTTGTTTAGCTCCACCTCTCCTTAGGTTGTAGCTGTAACTCTGTCATTAGCAGATGAATTTTTTTTTTCCTCCAAAACTACCTACAACACTGCAATAGAATTGGGTACCTAGAAGGAAACACATAAATGAATCACAGTTCTTACTTCAGACAGGTTTAACAGGTCTGGGTCACTTTTCAGCAGCACAGTTGCTTCATTAGCAAACTTGGTAATGAAATATTCCCCCTAACACCATGTCAGGTGAGATTCCTCTGCCATATTCTAGCTGGTTCATAATGCTTCAAATAAAAGATGCAGGCATTACTACTAGGAGTGTCATAATTTTTGTGAGTCTCTGAAGATTCTAATCATCTTCCTAGTGTCCAAAAATCAAAGCAGTCAGGCATCTCCACAGTAGCCCCTGAAAATGTTGAGCTGTATTCTTTGGATGCAAACATTTTGCTGAATTTTCACTGGATTTAAAGCTAATTATCCCATACCTGATTTTCGAGATCTAATGCATGAAAACACACAATGTAAGACTGAGATATCTTTGGCACAGAGATTGGCAGCAGTGGTGTCCATCAGAATCACCATCCATCCAGGTGCTGGCATCTTTCTGGGCCTTTACCCATTTGGCTGTGAATGAAATGCAGTGGGAGTTTTAGAAAAATGCTGAGTTTATATCCACTGAGTTACTGTGCTGACTCAGTGGGCTCACTCCAGGTCTTTCCAAAGTTGCCAGGCCTCTTCTCCAACACATCCTAGGGACTGTCAGAGATGGCCAATGCTCAGGGTGCGATCTGGGGCATTTCCTCTGTGAGAAACTCAGCAGTCAGGCAGGAAGTACACGCCACTGACAGAAGTGCTGGGACTCTCCAGTGCTATGCTGCCTTTACACATCAAAAGGAATGATCTCTGGTAACTCAAGTGCAGTGCTGGCACCTCCTTATCCTGCAGCCAGAACATCTGTGCACCACAGTAAGGCAGCTCAGCTGTATAAAAAGGATTGGGATTCTTAGCATGGTGACACATGTCTAACTTTGTCAGACATCTCCAAATTGTAACAGAGTCATCAGACTTCAGTGTTCAGCTTGTCATTGCAAAAACATCAGCTCCATAACAAGCACAACACATTAGCAATGTGCATTGTTGCCCTATATTCATTAATCAGAAGCATTATTTTTATTTAACTGTAAGCGGCATGTTTTCTTTGCTGGCTTTCTTCCAAATTAATCTGTTACTCTAACCTGAGGTAGTAGTGCATGTTTTCACTGCTTACAATGATGCATTTTTCTCTTAAGAGATATAAACACATCATTGCCTGAAAAAGGCATGGTGACAACGCTCAGGGGAAAAAACCCCAAGCATAAATAAACCTCATTCTTCCTCTCTTTGACATTTCAGAGACAATCCTGCAGCAAACAGCAGCTCCTTTGGCTAGCCACTAAAATCAGCAAAGATGCAAGGCAAGGCAGAGCCACAAGCCTTCAAAAGCTGCTGGGGGAAGTGGTACAGGAAGCTCATGGAGTGGCCCTGTCTCTCTGCTGTTCCTCCTCACAGCAGACTGTGAACCTCTGTCCTGTAGCTCCCCATGGTGACTGGAAGTGCAGTGACAGCCACAGTTGTCACCTGGAAGCACCCTTCCTTTGGAAAAACAAATAGCTCCACACTCACACAGATCAAAAGCCAAATGCAATACAGAGGAGGAAAGCTGCTGCATCTTCAGCAGGTACTGGGCATGGACACAGCTGTTTGCAGGAGAAAATGACTGAAGATTTATAATGGCAAAACCAAAGTGCACAAACTAAAGGACAACTAGCTTTATTTCATTCCCTCAAAATACTTCCTTATGATCTAAATTGTGTGGCCCCAATTTGGCAGTTTTGGTGATCGCATGTGAAACAAGCCAGTGTTGTGTGTTTCATTTCCAGGTTTTTACTGTTATTATCCCTCACTAAACTTGGACTACTTCAAAACTTACTTTTCCATCTTTCTTCAAGGTTGTGGCCTTGTACAAGTGAAAACCTACAACATTTTTCTGCAGCCTAAGTCTGCCTGGAGGGTGAAAACCTTCCTCCGCCATGGTCACACGTCATTTTCTAGGGGTGTACAAACCAGATTAGCACAGAGAGGTCCCAAGACTGGTTAAATACCAAAACAAAATTAATTGCCTAATTAATTGAACTAGGCCTCACCGCCTCCAGAATGACTCGACTGTTCAGCACTGGAAAAGGCTGGTGTTGACACTGCCCCTGTTTGTCTGGCTGCATGTCAGCCCAGGAAAGTATATTTAGCTCCAGTGCGCTTGCAAGATTGTATCTTGCAGTTCCACAGGAAATCTCTGGAGTCAGAGCTAAAGATATCACTGCACACTCAGAAATTCACAGCCAGCTGTAAAAGTGGGGCTTCAGTGGTGGTCAGAGTGCTCAACAGCCTCCTTTCAAATGAGCAAGGAGGCTGAATAAAACACTTCGCTGTGCTGGGTTCACGGCAGGCAGGGTGCACTCATGGAACCCAAAATAGCAACAGAGGCTCTTCTCTTGCTGGGATAAGGCTGAATTGATACATCCTGTTCCCAATCCCAGGAGGGGAGAGAACTGGGGGACTAGTGCTGAACAAGCACACAGAGATTTCTTCCACTTCCTCCTCTGAAGCTTTCAGAAATTTTAAGAGTTATCAGATCCATTTCAAGAGAAAGATATCATAGAAGAGAGCACACATCTAACATAGGCTTTCTTTTCCATAAAGATTTTCTACACATGGGTTGTGGTACCAATTCCAGGGCAAGTGAACAGACAGAGAATCCTGTCAAATTCTTGCCCCTGATGTTTTAAAATGGCATTTTGCCCAATGCTCTCATAGGTCGTGAGAAACCCCTCCAGCATCGGGCAACTCGGGACACCTTGGCCACTGTTGCAGCAGCCCTCTCATTAGAGGGTAGAAATGAGGAGAGATACAAAATTCTTGTTTATCACAGCATGAAAAGGGCCCTGGTTTATTCCTCTTTACAGCTCAGCCATCCTGACTCCAACCATTCACTGACTCTGGCTGCAGCAGCTCCTGCTGTAGGTTTCCCTTGCAGCCTCTGACTGCTGGTTATTCCCTGCCGAACTCTGCCTGCAGGGATCAGTGTGCAGACTGGGACTGCAGGCTTTTACCCAGCTAGACTGTGACTGCAGATTCCAACAACAGACTCTGACTACACAACCACACTGACCTCACAGCAGAGATTCTCTCTCCTCAATATCCTTCTGCTTCATCCTCTCCTATTCACTATTCCCCTCTCACATGCTAACCCACTCCCTTTTATCACACTTATGTTTATTGGCTATAGCTGTGACCCATCAGGGGCCAGGCTCTATTGGGTAATTAACAGAGCTGTTACTTAGCAGGGGTGAGTTCACCTGTATTCCTTTCTCTTACAGGCTGCAAATTCACCTACAGTCTCAGTCTTGGAGAAGGATCAGGCCCCTTCACTTCACCACAGTTAAGGCAAGAATACAACACAGAACCTTTTCCTACTGAGATAATGAAAAGGCAGGATGCAAAGCCAGCTCCTGTTTTCTGTTAGTAAGTGCTTTCTTACTCTATCTTAAAATTTTTTCTAGAGTGATGGCTACCTGACTGTTTACATTTCACCTCAGCTTTCAGAATGCTCTGTACCATCCAAATAATTCCAGTCAGCCAGAGCACATCTCTCCTTGCTCAGTGACAGGACAGCTCTGTGTGTTTATGAAGCAAGATCAAAAAGGAGTAAATGTAAACAAGTTGTCCCTCTTTGAAGAGCTCCTCAGGATCCAGAGCATTCTGTCAATAGCAATGTAAGGAAGTACTGTGGCCTTAGGGTCCTGAATACTGTTGATACAGGAAAAAAAGGAACTTATTTCAGAATCTTATTTAGATGAACCTGTTTTCTTTAAGGCAAAAAGCCTGCCATGCCACCTTGCCTAGAGCTGACTGGTGTCCCAAGAACAGATACAGTTCTTTGCTTCCAGACAGGTCATTAACTAATAGAAAGGAGGTAGGTGGGTATATGCAGCTTTAGGAAGTGTGCAGGATATTGTTTTTGTTAACCCTACACAGGAGAAGATGTTGTAAGACTTATGTTTGGCAGCCTGATATATTCACAAAGCAGATTCTGGACAAATCACTACTGTGCCTGATGCCTTGGCATCTCCATCCTTACAGAACACAACAGTTCCTGATTCCAACAAACTGCCCCAACCCCAGTAAGGCAACAGGATCCAACAGGAGCTACAGTGCCAGCATGCTTTAGTTACATCCTTAGATAAAACATTTTCTCCAAATTAAAGCCCAGAACTGTATTTCTTATCTGCATGCACCTAAACAAATCAACTGACAAGAAACCCTTCCTGAAGACCAAAGAAAGAAAATAAATTTCTCTATCCTATGTGATTCCCACTTCCTTTGAGTAATGTCACTAAAAACATAGATTAAGAAGCAGGCAGGAGAAGGACAGCAGGATTCTTGGCTAAAATTGAGGGATTTGCTGTGGCCCAGGCAGTGCCAGCTTCTATGTATGCAGAGACAAGCATCTCCTTATGTCTGCCAGGGTGAGATGGGGCAGCAGAGCCCCCTGAATCCATCACGGTTGTAGGGAGCTGACAGCTGTGTGTTCCCCCTCCAGCAAACTGCTTCCCCTTTGTCAGGTGTCACCTGAGTCCTGCGCACTACCAGGCACACACCTGGCCCCCCTTACGGGCATCTCTGCCACGCCAGAGCAAGGCTGTCACTGCTGGAAGACTTACGGGAGGATGTGGAGATGAGGCCCAAGGCTGGCCATGGTTGCTGCTCTGAGCTGCTTTCAGCAGTGCTGATGGCTGTGGTGGTATCCCTCAGGCTGTGCTACACCATCAGCACTCACTCACTGCATTGCCCACTGGAAGCAAAGTTTAATGAACAGGAGACCCCCCCCCCCCAAGCAGGGGGCAACCCCAGAGATTTCCCATGAGCAGAGGAACTGAGGAAGGTGTGGAGCCCTTCTGCACCAAGGCTCTGGTCCAGCTGCCAGCGCATGTGCCAGGGTATGATGATGCCTTATGTTTTACCTTTCATATTTTCAGATTCTGTGCTGCCTAGGGGTGTAGTTCTGAGCCTCACATTAAGTGCCAGTAAGCTCTCTTCACAGAGTAGAGAGACAAAACAAATCCTTTTCTTGCTGAAGACCAAGGACACCTTTCAGGCCCAACAGCAAAACAACGGTAGACATGAAGGGAGGAACAAGAAGGATGAGACCTCACAACCTGAAGCTGTAATTGGACAATTAAACCCCAATATGCAAATGGACCAAAACTTATAAAAATGTAAGATCTCATGACCAGTCAGCCATTTTGTGACCATTCTTAGTCCATCCTGGGTGTAGCCATGGTCAGGCTCCTGTCCTGCCCAAGGTGGATCCTGGAGATCTTTCAATAAATACCAACTTTATTCTCTAGCTGTGCCAGTCTCTGTTTTAGGTCAGCCTTCCCAAAGCATCAATGAGGCTGCTCAGCAGCCTGCTTTCCTGGGGTGGCTCTTCAGCACGGTGACAGCTCTGCAGAGCAACATACCATGCTCCCCAAAAGTTGCCATGCCAAGTCACAACCTGAGTGGCAGACAATGGGAGTCAAGCCACAGTCCCTCGAGTATGCACCAGATGCTTTGACTGTAATACCACTGCTTTGCTTAAGCTGTCTATACCTGCCTACACTTTCTATTATGAGATTTGCTTTGAGCTGGAAAGGGTCTCCTTGGATAATCCCAGCATTTTAGACCTTCTTGGGGTTTAGTTTAGTTTGCTTTTTTTTTCTTCTTACTTATAGATTTTTTCCCCATATGTTGCTAAAGAACGAATTGCTCGCTACTTACGTGGCACTTTAGGCAGGACAAAAGAACCTGGCTACACCTTTT
>VZSR01001645.1:1267953-1282818 GCA_013398615.1 Brachypodius melanocephalos | reverse complement strand
AGACAGACCTGTATTGCCAGCAGTGCTCTCTAAGGGCACTGTTTAGAGAAGTGTCACGTACAAATGACGGAATCACAGAAGATAGTGATGGAGATGATCAGCCAGCCCATCTCTCAACTCCCATGAGGACGTTTTAGTCCAACTGGAATTACTGTAATGAGAAATCTTGCAGCACATCAATGCTTCTTAACAAACAATAAAAAGCCTGGGAAGAGGAGGTGATCAAGAAGTTTGTGATATATGCCCATTAGCAGACAGGTCCTTCTAGAGATGGCCTGGAGAGCGCTCTTGTTAAAAGCCAATTGGATGAGTGACATTTAAAAAAAAATAAAAGGGATACATGTGTCACTTTTCCACAGCTTCCCCCTGGCTCAGTTCAGACAATTATGGCATAACTACCAGGGTTAAGTTGAAGCCTTCCACTGTGTCAAAGATAGAGAGGGACACTCAACTTCTGTGGGTATTGAAATCTCATTTGCAGGAAGGGAAGGCATCCTCTGCCAGCTTTCTTTCACATCTGAAAGAAGAAAGTCAAAGTTGGTACAAAGGGAGAATGTGGTGGGTGTTTTTTCCTAGTACCTTTACCGGTGGTCTTTCATTCGCATGGCTGCTGAGAGAGGAACTTCCTCAGAGGCTCTCTGGAATAAAATTGCCTTGCCATTTCACAAAAGGGGAATGTTGTCTTCCCTACAAGCCTCCTTCTGATGAGCTCCATCAGAAGCTTTCCAGCTAGTTTCTGTCAGAGCCACCAACATGCCACAAGCCTGCTGGGTCCCAGCCCAAGGAGGTGTGATACGCCAGAGGCTACAGGCTGCACTGGCAGTGAAACCACATCCCTGCATGTGCAGCAAGGTGCTACTTGACCACCCTCCCTGGATGCACTCCCTGAAGCTGCTACTTGGCACTGAGAGGAGATCTGGGAGCTTAACTTTAACCAGAGGTACCTACTCAGACATCAGATGCCTCTGAGTTTCACTCAGCTCCAAAATGCTGCTGAGGCCTGGCAAGCATCCCAATTTGAAGGTGAGACATAGGTAAGAAAGTGATCTGCAAGCTTCCACAGCATGGGAGTGAACTGCCCTACTCACAGAACTAAAGGGGATAAGAAAGTGGTCAGGCTTCTAATGGTTTGTGCCATACAATCAACATCAAGCTGTAAATACCACTGGAAGATGCAGCTCCCTGGCAATCACTGCTTCTGCAAGAAACTCACAGAATGACAGGATATTCTCGGTTTCTGGAGTGCTGCAAATCTCAGTGCTGCAGTTCTCTTATGTTTCAAAATCAGGAGCTCGTCTTGCCTTTCTCCACCAGAGAGTTAATGAGGGAAAGTACACCTGCAGCTAGTTCTGCTCCAGATGTAAAACTTTACATCCATGGAGTACAGAAACTTGCTTTAAAAAATACAAGAGCTGTAGTGAGACATTCAATCATCTGACTCCAGGAATCCAAGTCTTGGGACAAAAACCAAGAGATAAAATCCCATAGCGTAACAACATTACCACTTGGTTTATACATGGCCAGATTCCAAAAAGGATAAACAGAAGAGACACCATTTTCCCTGAAGAAGTCTGGGAAGGCAGAAACTTAGGGCAAAATCATGTAGAAATTGATTAAATTTATTTCTAGAGTTGCCCATGTAACAAAATGTTACGATGGCATTTAGTTACGTTTAGAATTGGAAAACAGGTTTTGCTTCTTTCTTAATACCCATTTCTTAAGATTTTTCCCCTCAAAGTTTAAGTGGTTATTTGGAGCACTGCAAGCAAAGAAATACAAGCTGCAGCAGCCCTTTGCTTGCCCGTAATCCACTATGAGATCCTGAATGTATTATACAGTGGGGATAATATTTTCAGTGTGTTGTGACACATGTGCAGAGTGTTACTGCTTCTTCCACACACATCTCATTGCTTTCAGAGCAAAATTTGTTCTTGGACACCTGCAGAGAGACCGTGCCAAAAACAATGGATGTGCTTGTACAATTTCAAACACCAAGTTTTGGCTTCCTGGAGGGAAAGTTTTTGTTGTTGTTTGGTTTTCAGCAAAGGCACAGGGAACCACCCTTCTGCAAAACAACAGATTATGAGTGTTTCCCTCAACCACACACACGCTCTGTGGAAACTTAAGAGGATTCATTTGGGAAGGCAGGGTTGGACTGTACCAAGGTCTGGAAGGAAGTGTTTATTTATTTTTCTTATTTTTCTTATTTTTCTCATTGTTAAATGATCTGCCTCTCCTCCAGGCCATGGTACACATTGCATATCTTTAGCTTTAATTGCTGCCCACTTACATCTCTGCTTGTGAGGTTCACATGATTACCTTACTTCATGAAGAATATCCCAAACTTCACATCATAGGAGATGTGGCAGGAAGCAATAACTCTTCATGGAGAAATAACATTTGTGAGGAATTTTACTTCTGTGTCCACTTCTGATGCAAAGAAAGAGAAGGGACAGCTGGCTGAGGGAAGGGGAAAGAACAAATTTTTACCTTCTGAGGCAGCAAAGCCACAGTAACCTCTGTTCAAATTTTCTGCATGATGCTTCTTTATGCTGACTGCTCTCCCTCCATTCTTAACAGCTCCCTGTTTAGTGCTCAGCCCATCCTTGCTCTCTTCTACTTTTCCGTATTAGTCTGCAGCAGCACGTAAAGTGCTCCAGGATTCTCAGCCTCAACATGTTCTGTTATTCAACAGAAACATCTATTTTCAGGGACTTTACATGCAGGCGCACACATGGCCCTCTCTTTCACACCAGCATCTTTTCTACTGACCCAAATGAAACTTATATTGTATAGACCAGTCCCAAAGAAAGTCAACGATTTTAGATTGCTGTTGTGGTTTGACACAGGCAAATGCCAGGCACTCACAAGAGTTGTTTGCTTACCCTCTTCGGCTACAGTTGGGCAGAAAAGAGAGGGGAAAAAATGGAATTAACAAAGGGTTCATGAGCTGGGATGAGGATTGGGAGAAAAAACACTCTAAGGGCAAAACTGGCTCAAATTTAAAGGCATAAAGTAAATTTATTATTAATAGAGTCAGTGGAAGATAATGAGAAGCAAAATAAGTTCTTAAAACAACTTTTTTTTCCCTCCAGCCCCTCCCTCCTTCCCACTGACAGAGGAGGGAGACAGGGTGTGGGAGTTTTGGTCAGTTCATCACTTGAGTTATTTTTCTGTTTGCTCAGGAAGAGTAATCTTTTTTCTGCTATGTCGTGGGGTCCCTCCCATGGGCAAACAGTTTCCCAAAACTGTTGTGGCACAGGTCAACTCATCCACAGGGTACAGGATAGGCTGCTCTAGGGTGGAAACAAGGGTCCTCTGTCTCCATTCAGGTCTCCCACTGGATCACAGCTTTCTCTGGCATCCACCCCCCGACATGTGCCTTTCCCAGATGAGGCCATTTCAGAATTTGGGGTGCCAGGAGGGGCCAGACAGCTCAAAGCCCTCTTGCAGTACTGGGCTCATCTGAAGTAATAATCTCACTCATAACTCACGTTTGTAAACGTCCTTAATCACTGGGTACAGTGTTAAGCCTCTCAATAAGTACCTGTGACAGAAGACAGAACTGCACTTGTGGTCAGGTCCAGGCTACTGAAAGTTTCAGCAGCCAGATTGGCTAGGAAAAAAACCCGCCAGCATCTATTTACAGATCCACATACCCACCAGTTGGATTTTATTTTCATCCATAGTGGGATCTTCCATCTATATAGCCTTTGAAATATGAATCTGAAACTTTATGCTGAGGGTCAGAATTCAAAATCATTTGTTACTCAGTGTCATGCTTTTGAGTTTATTTCAACTATTTTTCCTTAACACTGCTAAAATAATGAATAATAAATACTGGTGGCAGCAGCAGCAAGAGCAGCTGAAACATCCAAACCAAATCCATGCTACAAAAGGAAACAAGTAATAAAATTTCTCTCCTTCTCCTTTACTTTCTTTTCCCATTTTTCCCCAAGGATTCTACTGTCATTATTGTCCACTTAATATTTTGCTTTCCCTGTTCCTTTCTATCAAGGGGTGGGAAGGACTGTAAGAGGTCAGAGGATTTCATACCAGTCCTCCACTTATTTTAGGTACTGACTGCTCCTGGAATATATAATTAAATCCTAACAGCTGGGTAAGAAGAAGATGTCCCTATTAAACTTTGCTCTGAAATACTAAATACTAAATCTATGACTTTCATACTAGGTGCAGGAAGTGTCCTGTGGGATCTCTGTGCCAGGCTGGTTTCTGGATCTTCTTTCCCTAAAACAGCCACAGTAACAATTTATGAGTTCTGTAAGTTGATTTAGTTAGTGTAATGTTTACTATATAAATGTAATGATTTTGTTTCATTAAAGGCTACCAGGAATGAAACAAGTAGTCCTGACAAGCCATCCATGAGTGATCATGGGTTTGCTGAGAGATAAAATGTGCCCTATTAGCACTGCAAGTCTGACCACCTGCCTCTACCCAGCTAACAAATGGTTTGGGAAGGACTCCACACAAATCAGGGATGAATAAGAACAAAAATTGAGGAATTCAGAGAGGGACTCTACAAAAAAGGAAAAGCATTTGCTGAGGAAGGATAACTGAGAAGGACATCTGCTGGGATGTCCTGAAAAATCTACTGGAGGTATCATCTGCTGGGCAGGCAGGTGTGCATGGGCACCACTGATTTAAAATATATTTCATCACAGGGACTGTCCCTACTGTTAATAAAGAAAACTTGGTTTGCCACTGGCCACGTGCTCCTATGCGGAAGCCAAACAGATTTGTCCAAACCCAGCCCAGCTGACCACAAGTTAGTACTTAGAGCCTACAGCCCAGTGTAGGAGCAGGAAGTTGTCAAACACGAGACTGGGGAAAGGCAACAGCTTGACGCCCAAGCCTTGAAAAGCAGAACTGAGAGTGTCCAGGAAGAAACAGAGGAGTTCCTAATTCTATCACTGTCGCAAGTCTTGCTTGAGATTTGGAAGCTTCAGAGAGTTAACTTTCATTACAGTCTTCCACTTAATAAATGTACAGAATTAGTGTGAAGGAGCTGGAGGAAGGGAGACACCAGTTTGTCATCTGGAGCACACTGGGGGGCTAGAGCCCTACCTTAGCCATTGTGTGTGGCTTTCTTTGCACAGTAATGGCTTAGGTTAAGTCTAAACCTAAGCCAAAGCTTACGTTAAGCTTTGGTTAAGATGTAACCAAACCAAAACAAACAAACAAACAAACAAACACAAACCCCAACAACAACAAAAAACAAAACAAAACAACAACAAAAAAGTATTCTATCACCATCTCCATAAGCTGTTGAAACCAGGTGGGGCATGATTTTAACGTGGGGCATCTCCTCCATGACTCATCCCTGCTAACTTTGGGGGATATCTTCTGTTAATGGGCCATCAAAGTCTGACTGCATGACTGATTAAATTACACCATCCCATTGTGAGATGCTCCACTCAGGGGGAGGAACCAAGCATTTCTACCTGGATATAATCTGAGATTTGGAACACCACAAGCAGATTTATCCATTGGATTCCCAGAGGACAAGAGCTATATAAGCACCACTGGGCCTTCAGAGGAAGACCAGACACTTCTATAGGATCACTCCTTTGACAGAACCACATCTATCACTCCAAGAGGACTGCAGCCACCATTTAATTGGATTGCTACCACCACCCTCACCAAGAGGGTGTCAGGTGACTGTCACATTAAGCCACTGGGGGGTTTTGCATTTATTTTCATTTTCCTATTAAATTGTAGTTCTGACTTGGAGTCTCCCACTGGTTTGCTTTCAATTAGGTACAATTAGGAAGGCTGACAGAGCAGCTTTACTGGTGAGTTGTATTTTTTTTTACCCTGACAGTAGTTTGGAATCGAGTTAGTCTTTGAAGCTGACAAATACAGACAATGAAAAAACATGTTCTGCTGCCCCTTGCTCTCTCACAAGTGCTTTTCTCTATAGACACACAGACACATTTAAAAATTAAGCAAGAAAAATTGTCCTATATTAGAATTTTATAATCATCGAGCTAGGGGACTTGTACAAGGACATTGTGTTTATCAGAACGAGATTCCTGACAGGAAAACTGTAGCTGATTGGCTTCTTAAAAAAAAAAAAAAAAGAAAGAAAGCAAAAGAAAAAAGTAACATGCCTGTGCAGCAGAAATTATAGAGGCAGTCCCTCAGAGCAGGCAGCAAGAGACCTGGCAGTTTTCTCTGGCTGTGTAGCTCAGTGTGACTAACACAAGCAAATGCCAACACATGCTCCCTAAACCCTCAACTAGCCTAATCTAGCAGGGACTGTCCTGGGCGATGAGGAGTTCCTTAAATTAAGGATCCAAGCATCAGTGTGATGGATGTGCTGCTCCAAGCGATGTGGAGCATGGCCATGCTGAGTGAGCTGGTAAACAGCCACCCAGGGCTGATGAGATCTGCCCGCTCCTCTCCTGCGCCTCTGCAGTGCTGGATCCAGGGCTCACAGCACAGAAATGTGCTGTGGAGCCCAAGCCTGCACTGGATCCATCCTCCTGCCTGGAGTGAAGGGCTCTAAGGACCACTTTGTCTCCTCATTTGCAGTCAGGCTTTGCTTTCCCCTGCTGAACACCTACGTCCCTGCCTACCAGCTCTCCATGATGGGACAGCCAAAACGGATCAGTTGCTCTGCAAACAGCACAGAGGGGAGCAGCTCTCAGCTGCCACTCACTGCAACGGCCAGGGAGTGTTTGTTGGCGTGGCTGGTGGCAGACCTCTGCATAACTGGGAGTGAATAGGGCTTCTATGTGCCTTTCATGCCTTTGTGTACAACTGACATGCGGGACAATGAGAATGGAAACATTTTTCCTGTTCTTGACATCCAACTGCCTCCTGGAGGATACAGTCTCCAACAGACAGATGGCTAATTTCTTTACCCTAACCTCCTCCTCCAGCACTCCAGTGTTAGTATGATGTTCTGCCCTGGAGTGAAGCCCTAATTGCTGTCAAACGTTCAGAGACAAAAGTGGTTGTCTATATATCATTCATGCAAGTGTTGTTACCAGGGTGTGAGTTAAACAGCAGAAGCCACTTGTCAATTGACTCCAACCTGAGCCATTTTGCTCAAACCCTGGCTCACATTTTAAAGGATCAAGGCTGACAATTTTTATTTCAGTGCAGGCAGGGACTGTGTGCACAAGAACATGCAGCATCATTCACTGAAGGACCCTCAGCTGCTCTGCCTTCATTAGGCTTACAAAGGACATGGGGTGCTCTTTCCCCTGATCATTCAGAAATCCTCCCATGGAAGAAAAATGTTCATTTTCCTTTGTCCTCACCAGCTAAACCCAAGGGGCTGTTCAGCATGAAATGCACACTGAGCACAAAGCCAAGACATAGAGTTCCTCATTTGTCTCGCTTACATATAAGACATATTTTGGGACTGACAAAGTTCTTGTTTCCCGAAGATGCAGCTACCATGGAACAGACAGGTAATGCTAACAGCCAGACAGTGACAGTCAGCTATTGGGAGGCTGATTAGATGCACATTTATTGTCTAATTATGTTGTGTGACAGCACAGGCTGCTGAACACCATTTTAACATGCAGAGTAACACCTCAGGAGGCTCTTCATTATGCATTCAGTGGGCTATTTTCAGATTAAACAGCATGTCAGTGGCTGTGTTTATCCTTTTCCACCTGGGCAAAGGAAACAGTTCAATGTTCCTCCAGGGAATTAATACATATTACAACCCACACGTTGTTTCTCCTCAACAGACAGAAATGGCCAGACATATTACATGTTTCCAGAAAATACTGAGGTCCTGACAAAGAGGGATTGCTGTGGGAAAAAAATGAGTTTGAGCAGAGATCCTGAATTTAAAGGAATCCAAGTTCCCCAGGATCAGCATGAAACCCTGCCTGCTTTCCCCCGTGCTGAGGTGCACATGCACAAGCGGAACATGGACATGGCAGAGCCTCTTGTGCAACAGCTTCTGACAGCACTGTGAGAGAGGAATGCTTTTCCTGGGTCTGAAAGTGGTGGTCAGAGTCCTGCAATCCAAACCACATCAGTATCTGCCCTGGAATGCTGCTGGGCTGAGAAGGCAGCATCTGCAATGGGGCTCATGGGGGCCTTCCCCCTCTCCCTGTCTCTTTCCCAGCATGATTTACTTCCACTTGCTGAGAATACTTCAGCTCATACCCTTTAACAAATTCTGCCGGTGGCTTCCTGGGAATGGACTCATTCCCATGCCTGTAATTCCACAACAGTGACTGAAAAATGTACAAATTAGTATTCTTCCTCTTTCTTTTCTTCCCTTAACCCACATAGCTTTGACAAAAAATGGCACCTGCAAGAAGCTACTCTCCCCAAACCTTGGATAACACCTGGTAGTCTTCCTAGACATAGCAAGGCCAACAAGGAGCAATAAAAATGTTACTGGATGCCCATGTGTTTTTGGCTTACAGAGGGGAGGGGACAGGATGGACAAGGCCTGTCTAGAGATGGAGAGGGTGGGTAACATCACTGCCAATGATGGCAGGGAGAAGGGGCAAGGGAAGGGAGGTGGGCAGTCAAAGCCTTATGGCAAGAGAAGGGTACTGAGGGCAGGTCTTTTTCTTTGAGAGTGCATGGCCTGGCACAGACCAGGAGGTGCAAGAGGAACCTGAGCCCTGAAGTCAAGACCCAGGTCTCAGCCCACCATGTCAAGCTCCCAGCAGGGATTCAGGCCAAGATGCAGACTCTGCCATTTATTTATTCCCAGATTTTTAAGTGGCTGCTCTACAGTACTTACCAAGTTTGGCACAGTCTGGGCTTAGAGCAGTGTGAGATCCAAATGGAGCCACTGCTAATTATACACCTCTAATTAAACACAGAGACATGATGGGTGGTTCTTGAAGTCCCTGAGATGAAGATCACTGAAAGCTCAGAGAGTCTCTTGGGGAAAGCTCCAGAGCCCTCTCACGCCCTCACATTCTTCCCAAGGCATTGGCTTCCACCCACTGTCCAGGATGAGATGCTAGGTTGGGATGCCAGGTCCATGGGCTCAGGCTGGTCACTGGCAGGTGCTTAATGTCCCCTCTATCCCCCCTCCATTTTCAGGACACGGGAGGGCAGCAAAGGAGGAAGCAACATGTATTCTGTGAGCAGCTCTGACATGAAGATCACAAGGTCAGCGGTCCCTTCTCTCCACCAGTAAAACCTAAACCCAACTTGAAGTGAAAGAGTGTTTATTGGAATTGACATTTCTATGGTGTCTGCCCAGCTGATTAGAAGTAACAGCTGTGAAGCCAGCAATGAAGAGGCCTGATGTCCCAGAAGCTTCAAAAACACTTTATATCCTGCTTTCTTACTGATTTAACAGCCACGTGAAAAGATTTAGAGTCAAGTTTCTGCAAACCGAAAGGACCACGCAGCTACTCATAAGCACCTGCAGCTCCTCTCTGGGGCTGGGGCACACACCAGGAATGGACACGCAGGCACCCATGGGACCTGGGAGGGTCTGCTGGCACCTGCAGAAGGTGGAGGTGATTCCCAGCTGCTCCAGGCTGGGCAGTGGAGAATGGAGATGCTGCTGGCAGCTCCTCAGAGGCAGGTATGCTCCTCCTCAAAGTGATGGCAAAGCACATTTGGGAAGAGGAATATTGAATTCATTATGCTTTAGGGAAAAACTTAGAGGTTAAAATGAAATAGCAGCAGGTGCATCTAATAGGATTACAAGGTTCCCCTGGGATGCACTGGGAGAGCAGTTTCACTATGTATTTCAAACAAGGCTATACTGTTGAAATCAACAGGATTTTAGTTGCAAAAGGTGAGCTAATTGGGAATTCAATTCGTGATTATTCAGGTATAAGGCATAACACAGCCAGAGATGTGCTCAAATAAAATCTGCTTTATCCAAGTTAGGAAGAACAAAGTGGATGTACCTCCTGAGTACAAATGTATAAGACCTGAGTATGGAGACACAGGTGGAAAGTACACCTTGCAGAGATTTCTGTATCGTCATTAAAAAGACATTACAGTGAAAACAGAATGAAATATATCATGCTAAAATACCGTTTAGTCTCTGAGGCTCTCTGCTTTAATACCTTGCACAGCCTCAGAGAAGGGGCTAGATATGCCAGCACATCACCCTGAATTAACCAAGCAGTTTCCAGATCTGTAGCTTACAGATAACCTTATGCAATGAACTGAGATAAACCTTAGACTTAATTTTACTGTATCTGTAAAAAAATTAGAACAAACTGTAATTCTGCCATGTTGCATCTAAGCAAAACCTGTACAGCCAACTTTCAGACGTGCTTATAAAGCAGAACTGACAGCCTGAATGGAGGAGATGCTCTGAAGATTCTGTACAACTCTCAAATAAATCTCTGAATCTCTATCTGAGCCAATCAATCTGGCTTTCCAAGTGTCAGCTGGTAACACATCTGTCAGCATCCAAGTTCTGCAGTCACAGGGTAAACTGTATTCACAGCTGGAAACTTAGCTTAGTGATTACTTACACTTAAGTAAAAGATAACCCTGGATTATGCATTTCACACAGCAGAGGTTAAAAACAGGACTGGGGTTTGGGTTAATGCCAGTACAATGTTTCTCTCTGACCTCAAGCATATAGGAGGTTGCTTGTAGTAATGTTTTCCCTCAGTTCCACCTTCTGTGCTGTCCAGGAAAAATAAGGGAGAGCTCCCACTTCAACAGGGACTGACTTGCACAACTTGTAGATCCAAAAGGAGATAGCTTTAACTGTTAAAAATACTATCCTATTCTCTGTGGGAAGCTTCCAGCTTTGGTCTGGGAGCATACACTTGCTTACCTTTATATCGCTACACTGACAGCTGCTTTTAATATCAACACAAGGTGTCCAAATGCCCCTGGGATCCTACCAGCCCTCATGAGATTGTAGGGCTCAGGTTTAGAGAGCATCTCCGAATGCTTGTTCCACCTGACAAGAGGGCAGTGAGGTAGACATTTTAGCTGGCTAAGTAGAAATGTGTTCCTCAAGCCAGCTCCAGCAGAACCATGTGCAAACCAGAGCTCTAGTTTGGGCTCTGCAGGAAGATACAAAGAAGATTATTTTAAAATCCAAAACTCAGAAGCACTTCGAGGGGTCACAATCAATCCGTTAACAGGGATGACCACACATTTAACTGTAAGAGGGATGCAGACTCGCCTACACTTTCAGTGAAGGTTTCCCAGAGCTTATCCACAAAGGAGTACTTATTTAGCTCTCTGGGAGGTACCTGGAACACACCAACTTCAGCAGCTTGGGTCTCATGGGGGAATCTAGCCCAGTTTTCTGGACAGCCAACCTATGAAGCAGCATCCCTGCATTCAGCTGGCCCTGGGATAGCTTTTTGGAACTGCTAGGAGAGAGAGACATGTCCTCTTTCCGGCCATTTTCCTTTTCCCTGACTGGGAACTCCCATGGTTCCTCTGTCTCTCCCCCAGTGACATTGGAATCACTCACTTACCATCACTCAGAGCTGGCGAGAGATGCCAGTGACCAAATGTGGCTCTCAGTGAGGCCATCCCAAGGCTGCAGCAGGGAGCAGGGACAGCTCACCTCCCTCTCCCTTGCCAGCCTGCAGGATCAATGAGCCCGTCTGCATGGGTGGGATGGTGGCTCTCCAGGTGACAATCCTCACTAAGTGACACAAGGGCTTTATCACCTCTCTCATAAGGGCTTCAGTGCAGGAAATCAACCCTTCCCTATCACACCACATGGAAACTGCCAGTTTTTCCACCCAGCCAGCAGCTTCCTTAGAACTGTGACCCACCATGAAATAGAATGCAAGTGCAGATATTTTAACACCATTTTACGATTTCTAACAGCTTCACCTCAAAGGCAAGGTGCTTTTTAATTCTAGTTCATTTTTAAACAGCAGGAAATGTAGTTCAATATGTTTTACAAAAGTGGTAAGAAGAGAAAAGGAAAAATGTAAGCAGTTGGGAGAATAAATAGAACAAGAAACTGAATGTTGTACCTGCAAGCCAGTACATACTTCTCATGCAGAACTGATTAGAATTAATCAGAGGGTTTAAGAAAGCAAGTGTGTACTAGGGAAATAGTAGGATGCCACTGCTGACCCAGAGGTCTTTATCCCAAACTACTTCACTCTTGGCTCTTTACCTCTTTGTGTCCCAGTTTTCCTAAAAGGGAAAGCTGCTTCCTTTCTGATAGTTAGGAGGATAACCTCATCACTAACTGGTGCTGTTGGCACATCTACTGTGATGACAGAGGGGGACTGGGCCAGGAGGGCTCCCCCAGCTTGGCCCAGCCTGTGCAGGAAGCAGGCTAAAATCCCTGCACTCTCCTGCAGCATGCAAGCTCACTACCTTCCATCTGTCATCAGCTCTCCAGCACTGACAGATGGGGCTGGGACTGTGTCCATCCCATTGCACTTCCACAGTGGGCTACCTGTGTGGTAGGGAGAGCTTCACTGCTGGAAAAGCCTCTCCTGCACGGCTGCAGTCCATTAAGGCAGACTGCAGTCTGTGCCAGTTCACCTTAATGTGCTGGGCTGTGAGCTATGGCTGTTCAGGAGCTGTTTCAAAACTGATTAAGTGCCTCTTGCTCCAAGGGCAGCTACTTTGGGATCAGGGATGGATGACAGCTGGGCACAGCAACTTCCTCCACTGCTGCATGTTAACTCACACATGTTTCCAGGCCAGGGCCCCCAGGAGGGAGGGTGACTGAGGGACTCACCACAGCCTGGTTTAATATAGACCTTGTCAGGGACATGTATCTGTGTGTGGCACACATGTGTTAGGCCACATGCCATCCCTTTGCAGGTGTTCTCCCACACATCTGAATTCATTCCCATCCACAGACAAGCCCATAAACGATTTTCTTCTCTCTGCTGCAAGTGCCTATGTGCTTTTAAAGAGAGAGAGGAGTGCCTGAAGAGCACGGAAGAGGCAAAAGGGGAGGATGCTACTGGCTCTGAGGGCCATGCCCAGAGCTCAGCACTTGTGGAACCTGGGAGCAAGCAGCAGGAGAGTGCACAGTGAGCACACATTTGTCCCCTCTTCTCAGCCCAGAGACTGTGCTGGAAACACAGTACAAGCAACTTGTCTGGGAGACTGACTCCAGCTGCCAGTCAGCCATGCTGGCTGCACTCCTTTGTTCCTCAGTCTTTCTCTTAGGGCCCTGCTCAGAGGGAGACTGCAGCATGTGCTCAGCAGCTGGGCTCCATGCCCACAAACAAGGCAGGGAATGAGATGTCTGACACACTGGCAAAGCAGCTTGTTTGCAGCAAGGAAAAGAGGCCATGTCAGCTCTGGCGCTGCACTAGGAAGAGCAGAGATTCCCCTGCGGAGATCGGCAGAATAAGTGGGTGCCACAGAACCAATTGGTGCAGGTTGTATTTCAAAGCTAAATTGCTGAACAGCAACACCCACCTGCAAGGCAGCAGGCAGGGCTCACACAGAGAACCAGCAGCACACTTATGAGATGCTGAGAGCCAGCATATTGCTACCCCACAGCAGTGGCTCGTGCACCACCATGCAACTCTGCTGCCCAACTCACCTATCCCTCCCATAACCCAGAGGCTGCTCCAGGTAGGTTTCAAGAGGTGGTGGGTTCAGGGGAGAGGAGTCTGGTCCAACCCAGTGGCAGAACAGGTATACCAGCCAGACCTCCAGGCTCCCACTCTGGTCCTCATTCCCATCACCTTTAACTCTATTTTATATAAAATTTACATTTTTATTCTTAGTGACACTATGCCGCCAAAACTACTCAGGCCACTGGAGTTTGACAAATGCTTAAGAAAAGCTCATTTTGAAGCAGCAGTTGCAGATGTATACAAAACACAGTACCAACTACATCCTGCCACTTCTACCCTGAAAGCCAAGGACTGAATTGAGCAATGCCCTCTTCCTGGAGTTTGTGCCTGGTGGCCACTCCTGCAGTGCTGCTTCAGATCCCTGTTATTTTATTATCCCCATCTTTACGAGCTCCCAGGGAAAGTGCAGTCACAGTTTTGCGGCTTCCTGGAGCAGCTGTCCCCCTGCACTGCTGCAGCCAAAAAAGCTGACACCAGAGCCTGTCACTCTGCTTTTTATTGCCATTCTACTCCTAATTGGAGCAACGAGGAGCATGCAGAGTCATGCACCAACCCAAGGAGATATTAGCTAATTGAAATTGTGCCCCACTGCACTAAATGCTAGTCCGTTAAATCAATCTTTTCCTTCTTCCTCTCACCTCCATCTCATTCTCTTCACCTTCCCTGCGCCTTTATCCTTCCCTCCCCCTCTCCTTCTCAGCCCCTCCTTCCTCAAATCCTCCCCCACCGTCTGACTTCTAATCCCTCTAGGGCAATTAAAAGCAGGACCAACAACAAAGGAAAGGCAACAGGAAACTCTATTATTCACCCCCTGCAGCACATTGTCCCCTCAGGTTTGCAGCACCCACCCGTGCTCTGGCAGGAGTCCCCACAAGCTGCGGTACCTGGGGTGCTGTGCAGTGGCTGTGGGTGCCTTCCCCCCTCCCTGCACCTAAGAGGCACTCGTCTTTCTCAGAGCAATTACCACAGATGATTTATGTGGCCAGTCAAGAGGGCCTGCCAGGGTTCTTATTTCATCTCTGAGAAAAGGAACTCTGCTGGAATTTTATCAGGGAGCTTGGATTAAATTGACAGCTGCCTTTTGTTTTGTTTTAAAAGACCTTCCCTTCAGAGCACAGCATTCTGCCTGGATTTTGGCGGGGGGAGGAAATCCAACACCATGCAAGGGTACAAGCCCCTCCTTTAAGAGAAAAATCCATTTACTTCACTCCATATATATTTTAAATGAGGCCATTTTTAAAGAGCTGACATCTGCAAAGTGATCCCCACTCCCGCCGACTTGAAGCTGCGTTTTATTTCACTTCACTGAAGCCACGAAGGCAACAGCTTTTCCTCCCCCGGTGTA
>VZSR01001645.1:1229370-1267751 GCA_013398615.1 Brachypodius melanocephalos | reverse complement strand
CCCCCCCCCCCCCCCCATGCAAGCAGACATGCTGGGACACACCGGAGCAGAACCTGTGCAGAGCAGGCAGGCACATACGCGCACATGTGGGAGACGTGCCAGCAGGCATACAGCTACACACAAATCATCCAAAAATGTGCCCCAAAAGGCACAAGCATAGGCAGAAGGCATAGAGAGACACACAGACAGAGCTGATTACAACTTCAGGCACGGCCAACAGCAAGAGGTATTAACAAGTATTTAACCGAGTCAGATGCCTTTTGCCTTCTTTTGCTTTAGTGGCTGGTTTTTGCTCACCCTTTGAACACATTTGAAAGCATTTGTTCTCTAGATAACAGGATTTGGGCTTTGTAAATGTATTTGGGAGGCAAAGTCTAACACAAGGACATAAAATTATTGATTATGCCAGCAGAGATCACAGCATCAATGATGAGAGGTCTAGATACATGTTTATTGCCTTAAAAACAATGCTGGGTTTGATACAAAGCAGCAGTCTTTCTCTGAACTGCAGGGTGGTATGGAGGAGGAGAAGAGTGTGTTAATTCTGTATTAAAAGAAGTGAATAGGATTACGAGATGAGCAGTCCAATAACAATGCTAAGAGGTGAAGAAAGAGGATGCAGGGTGGTATGGTTCACACAAAGGAGAGGTATGTCTCATGGCAAAGGACTCTGCCGACCTGAAATCCAGGCATTTCACAGACATAAGCTAGAGTATTTTCAATAAATGTACCTACACAGATGCCTGCTCTCACTTATGGTTTGTTGGTTTTTTTTTTTTTTTTCTATTGATGTTTTCATACTTTCAGATGATTCTCTGCCTGCCATCACTTTGCAGAAAAGCTAAATATGCATTTGGGGGGATGGAAAAAGCTTGGACACCAATGACACGTGTGTGTTGCTCAGTGTACCAAGACATTTGATAGGGAAAAGCATAAAAACACTGGTCTGCCTCATACTTTTTCCTCTTGGCACTTTAGGTGTTACCATCATCAATAGTAACCCTAACTGCTTTCAGAAGAAGAAACATTTTAAAGCCAGATGGTATCCTTTTAAATGCAAAACCTTTAAGCCACATGTGTTTTTTGCTACTCTGTCCACAGAAACTGCATTCAAAAATGCTACTTCATTTATTACAAAATGGCCACATTTTCTTACTCCTGCCCTCCATCACTACTTTTTCTCCAAGTGGGCACGTTCACAGAGATTTGAGAACTTCCAGCTCCCATACCCCAGGAAAAGGATCTCCTTGGTATATGGTATAGCAGGCAGGAACACTCTGCTCTCCTCCTCAAGGCAGGGGAGAATGCTTTGGTGTTCAAAGACCAAGCTGGCAGCATCTTCACCCCAAATCTCTTACAAAGATTGCACCAAGACCAGTCACTTCTCCCTGCCTCTGGTCACATCACTTGGATAAAGGAGGAGAGCTGAGTACTCTGTTAAACAAAGAGGGTTATGCTAATTAGGTGTATCAATGCAGCCCTGCTATAGAATTACTTCCCTCTGCCCAGGCCTTCCTCAGCTGCAGAAAGGATGACAGGGGGAGCTGACAAGGCACAGTAAGGATGAATGAAATGCAGGGAGTCCAGCAGCACTCAGAAACAGAAAAAAACCTGTTACTTTTGGTGGGTTTACATTCCCTTCCAGTGCAACTCTTAGAAAGGCTGCCAAGCTCTGAGCCCCAGAAATAGCATGTCAAGCAGTAGAAAAACCAGAGGGGAGGGGGAGATGCAGATAAAAATAGAGAGAAATGTTGATTGCATTGTTACTGCTTCAATTAAGCTCAGACACTTCAGCCTGATGAGTCAACAGCAATGACAAGAGGGCACAGAAAACAAGAGCAAGTGCAGTGCAAACCAGTTTATCAGTCCCACTAATGTGGAAAGCACTGAACTCCCACACCAGTCATTGTGATAGGGAAAGGAGGAAGTGCTGTAACATTGTCCTTCCCGCACCAGTCTGACAACAGCAGCAGAAGCCACAAAAAGGTGGTGAGTTAATAATGACCGAGCAGGAGAGCTGATGGCTTGGACCAGAGCTGCCCTCCCCAGCCCTCCCCAGCATGCAGCACCCGGCAGTAAAAGTGGGGCTCTGGAGGCCAACTTGGCTTGTTCAAATGTAGCCATTGTCTCCTCCAGGGGCTTAAATCATACTTGTGATTCTTTGTGTGTTTCAGCGGCGGCGGCAGAGACAGGGAAGTAACAGATGGGTATAATTACAGGGACCAAGGCACAGTCCCTTCTCCATCACCCCGTGTGATGCACATTTTCTCTACAAGAAGAGACTGCCTTGCACCGCTCCCCATGAGTGGGGGTGATCCAACTTCCCCCCCATACCACCTCTGCTGCTGGGAGCTGACAGAGCAGGGATTTTGGTCAGGGCAGCGGTGCAAATACAACATAAGCTGAGTGAGACAGAGGACCAGTAGCACTACAGAATGGGAGGCTGGGTGGGAGCAGCCACCAAGCTGCTGTCAGTCCCTCCCTGTCAGAGAACAGGCATGGGGCTGAGGCAGGAGGCAACGGGGTGGAAGGTGGGCAGAAACTCTCAAATAAGCTTTGGTTGGGGTTGTCTGTGTCATCCACTATGTAAAGTCACCTCTGAAAAGAAAGGAAGAGATGCAGCTGGTCATAACTTCAAACAGTCTGTCTCTCGGTCTTACCACACCAATCCTTGGGAAATGTTCACCTCTCCCTGTGAAGTGGTTTACAACACATATAACATCAGCATTTATTGCACCATCTGCCAGCACTCCTCCTTTTACCAACCCCATCAAAGGAGTGTTGAGGAAGTCATGTATGGAACCACTTATGACCAGCAGCAGTGCCATAAAGCTCTGCTCTGCAGCCTGGGTTATCCCACCATGTCCCAATTCAGGCTTTCATTCCATTCTTGTCCTGTCAGTGCAACGTAATGTTCTTACACTTAGAGGTTTTGTTAGCCCAGTGTCCCATCTCTGACAGCAGCCAGCCACAAATTCTTAGGGAAAGTATAAAAGGAACAAGGACAGATGCACAGTGAGCTGACCCCTGGGATCCCTCCCAGGATTAAGAGCATCCTGTGCTGGTGACTGTATAGATACAACACCCTTGTTCTTAACTGCAAAGCTCTCCTCGGTGCATTTAAACCATTCCTTTTACATACAATCTCTGCAGCAGCGTACAGCAGGGAATTCTGCATATTAAGTTGATGTTGTGCAGAAAAACAAACAAAACTACCCCAAAACGTTCTTCTGCTTTAAACCTAATACCCACTCCTGTGCTGCTGCAATGCTCTAGAGACACTACATTATCATGCTCTTTTTCCTTGACAGTGGGGAAATCTCACATTTGGGGCAGCTTCCTAAGTACCCAGCTCCCTCCTGAAGTTAGACCCATGTCTCCCTTACTGAACAGCTTTTCAAGTGATTCCCATCTGTTTGTCACTGACTAGCCAGCCATTGATTGTGGCAGGGATATATAATTCTAAGATGATGCTATGCCTAGCTTAAAAAAGTCCCTTTTGAACCTAGAGGCCCATCAATCTGCATGGTTTGGGCTTGCCGTGCCTGCTGGTATTTGAGAAAGAAAAGGTGCCAAGCCTCTATGTCCTTTGTCCAGGGTAGCAGGAGCCCAGTTAACCTGGGGTTCCCTGGGGTGGCACTTGGCAGGAGTCTGGAAATAGGCTCTCCAGCATAGCCTAACACAGCCTGTCACTCCACTACCAGTCCCTCTCCCACGCCAAAACTCACAGAGAACACAGTGTAACACCTGAGTTTGCTGAGCAGGGCTAACATCACTGCAGCAGCAAGGAAATGCCTTGGTGAGCTCGGGTGCTCCATAAATGCACCTGGGAATTGCTCTTTATCTTCCCAACTGGGGCAGCATCCAGTTGCTGAAAGCAAAACAAGTACACCTGGAAACACTCAGTGGCACCTGAGGTGAAAACCTGCACACCCCACTGCACAGGGGAAATACAGTTATCTGCTCCTGAGACAGGGATCTGTCAGAGAGGAAAGGAGCTGGCACCGGATTAGAGAGAGCAACATTAGAAAGTTCTCAGATCCTGTGTTTGCACACAGGCGGGGCCAGATCCAAGGTTCACAGTCTTGCTGGTAGCTATTCATCAAAACATTTGCATTGCCAATTTGGACAACATTTGTTAAAATTCTGTGTTCAGTTCACAAGGCCTGCACCAGACTGTCCAAATAAATGACAGCCTAATCTCTTTTCTTCATGTTACCTCCCACTATGTAGGATTACTTCATGCCAGATACCCCATTGAAGGAAAGAGGGTTGGCATGGGGGAGGAGTGGAGAGGGGACGGCTCAGGGGAAGAGCCCAGCTGATATTCATTCTGTTTAGCTCCTCTGTGAGATCCTTTCCATCACACTACTGAGCACAACACAATTAGTGAAAAGGGCCCATTTTTCCTCCAGGAGCCAAGGTCCCAAAAAGGTACAGCTTCAACATCATTAGCAGCTCTTCTTCTTAAACCTCCCGGCAGCCCCTAGGCAGATCCCCTCACGCAAACCCCACAGCCCTCCCTCTTGTTGGTGTCTGCTTATCAAACTAATAAAGCACATCTACACTGAAAGGTCTTGAGGTAGAAGACAGCAGCTTAACCATGATTCAGTACATGTCCTTTCCCCTCCTCCTCTTTATCAAATAAAGCAAGCAGAATTTCCTACACTTAAATGGAAGGGAGGAGGAAGGAAGGAGGGTAAGGGGAGGGAGACATTTGTCTAGTAATTCCCAGCAGAAGGAGATGTCTGTTTACTTTCTTTGACTGAGCACTTGCATATTAAAAAGGCTCAGTTCCTTAGCAGACAGGATTTATCATTGCCACATTTTCTACTTAATAGGCCAGAGCTGGCAATGCCTGCTCCAGGTAGCTGGAGACGGAAACAACTTGGTATGACCTTCTCCTTGCCCTTCTCTGAGTGTCCTCTGTGCAGGGGAGCCAGCAGAGGATGCAGAGAGAGCTGAGAGCCGAGGGCCATGCAGTGGGGAAGGGATGCTTCGCGTGCCTTAGCACTAAAACAAGGAGACCACTGCAGAAACAGTGAAAGCACAACAAGGCTCCATTAGCTTTTTTCCATTTGGTGATATCGGAAAGGCAATTTCCAGCTTTAGATAAAAACACATAAACGTCTTTCATCATGTCACTGACCTAAATATAGATGATTACTTCAAGGCAAGAGAAGGAAAAAAAAAAAAAAAAAAAAAGCCCTGTTCTTATACCTTCAAAAGCTATGAAGCCCTACAAGCAGACTGCAGTAAAGAGGAGCAATAGATAACCAGTCAGATGTAAAGAAAGAGAAAGGAATATATGCTCTCGAATGATTGTCCTGATGGAACATTATCCCAGGTTCCACCTGCCCTGTGACACAGGGTTTTTGCATGTCCTGCTGGACATCTGGCTGTCTCCTGGGCTGCCTTCCCTGGCACCCAGAGCCTTTCCCTGCAGCACAGTACAGCAAGCAGGACCTTTGCTTTGCCATAAAGCCTCTGGAGTTCAGATTCACATTAACCCCATCTTAACCAGGCCACTACACTGCCCTCAGGGGTCAGGCCATGTTTTTTCAAAGGGACATAAAGTTGCCCTTGGACCCAGAGACACACTTTGAAACATGTCAAATCTACACAGGAACCAAAGTGGTGCCAGACTCCAGCAGCACTTGAGTCTGAACCTATGAGTGCTTGATTGTGCTCCCTCCAAGGTCACCCTCACATCACAGTGAGGTTGCATTGTTCTTGTGAAGGATAAGTGGCTTTGCTCTCACTACCTGTGCTGGTTTGCAGCAGCAATCCCCAAAACCACAGTGCCAGGGACCCACCACTAACAAGCTAGAGGGTCGCTACTAGAGGCTTCAGTAACACACACACTGGAAGCAGAGGGATTTGCAGGCAAGCCCTTTCCACTAACACAACCCAACATTAAATATCAGTGACAAGTCATGATTCTCCATATTTAATGCATGTCCTACCATTCAGAACCACAGAATGACCCTCACTGGTATGTGCTGGGGGCAGAATGGGGTACTTAATTGCTCCCTGCCTGAGTTTACCCCATCCATAAATGGTACATTGTCAGAGTATACAGAAAAACTACCATCTTGGGATGGTGTGTGGACTGTCATAGCTAATTGCAAAGACAGATGTGCATCTGGTGAATCAGCTGCTGTTTTTTAAAAATCAAGTAACATGCACTTAAGTCCTATATGCAGCCTTCCAGTATGTTATAGCACCTTCCAGCACCTAAGGGAGAGTCTACAAGAGAGCTGGAGAGGGACATTTTGCAAGGGCATGTAGTGACAGGACAAGGGAATGGCTTCACACTGACAGAGGGTGACTTTAGATTAGATATTAGGAACAAATTCTTTTCTGTGAGGGCAGTGAAGCACTGGGACAGGTTGCCCAGACAAGCTGTGGATGCCCTTATTCCTCGAGTGTTCAAGGTCAGGTTGGATGGGGCTCTGAGCAACTTGGTCTTATGGAAAGTATCCCTGCCCATGGCAAGGGGGTTGGAACAAGATGGTCTTTAAGGTTCCTCCCAATGCAAACCATTCTGTGATTCTGTGATTCTGTGATTCTGTGATTCTGTGATAGCTGTTGTCAGGGTTTCAACTCAAGTCTTCTTTCTGATGGATCAGGGGAAGCTTTGCCTGAGAAAGGGCTTTGGGAGCATGAAAGCTATTGTTTACACAGTAGAAAAAAAAAAAAAAAGTAATTCTTGTCAAATAAACTGTATACTATTTTAAAAAGAGTTCAGTAGGGATAGTTCATTGTCATAAGCACTTGCTGCTGTACAGTCTCTGCCCAAGTGTTGCACAATTGTCACTAATGAGGGGCTAACAAACCACTTTGAGTTTAAGCTGCCAGAAACTGCCCATGTTTAGACCCAAACAGAAACTCCCTCTTTCTCCCTAACATGAGACCATCCTGCATTTGCAGCAATAGGCTTGGTTCTTCTGAGAAAAGGCAAAGGAGAATCCATTGTACCTGCTTTGCAGGTGCATGAGAAGGACATGCAGAGGACATGATGTTTGCAGAGAAGCAGCAAGGACAGAACTCCATGGAAGTGTTACTGCCGATGGGAATGGCTCTGCCAGAGAGAAACTCCAGCACACCCAACCCCATTGGCAGATCTTTGGGTCAGTGGGTTCAGTGAGGTCATGAGCCTAGGTTAAACCCTTGTGTCTTGCTCTCTTCACTAATTGCTAGGCAGAAATAAGCCCTGGCCAGAAATAGCAGCACAACAAAACAGTGTCAAAACTCCACGTTTCTTGTCTCATAAAATAACTACTGCTTAAACTGTCAGAGGAAACTAAAAGCTACACTCTCAACTCCATAGCATAATTTGCTTTTCTTTCTTTCTTTTTTTTTTTTTCCTCAGTGGAAATGCACACTCTTGCATTAGGTGCATAAAGGTGACTTCTCGTATCTCATAATATGGTCTTTGACTCAAAGGAATCTGCACTACAGTGTTTGTAAAATTTGCTGCTGGTCTCATAAGACCTAGAAAACTTCTCTAGCACTGTTAATCCTGTGCACATACCCAGATGACCTGAAAAACTCCTAGAAAAGCTCTGGTGCTCTCCACAATGGGTACTTGCAGGGCTGCGAAGTTCTGTGTTTCCTGACTTTCAGGCCAGCATGGGGATTGCTCAGGGCATGTGTCCACACAAGTGAAAAGAGCTTTGTGGTAGGGTAGAGAAACCCATAACTGCATAATAATCTGCTTTCAAGGGCAGGCACCAACTGGGTTATTATTTCTCTCTTGTGTTTCACTATGGCCATTCTGAGTTGCACCCATGAAGCTGAAGCTCAATCCCAAATTTTTTTGTCCTTTAAAATCCTTAATCAACCACTCCATGGGTTGAAGATGGCAGCAGACCACCCACAAAACAGCAGAGAATTATTTCGGGTTCTGATACTGTTCTCTAGTTTGCACACATCCAGTGTATTTACACACATCGCCATGTTACTTTGCCTCTTTTTCATTTTAGCTCGAGGTAAAAACTTAGTCCTACCTACACAAAAGATCTGCTTTTTGCCATCATCATCATAGCTCACTGCTATTAACACTCACAAGATGTGCAATCTGAAGTTAGGCTTGCTGGGTGAAAGCCAGGGGAACTAATGGGAAACTTCTCATCAAAACTGCCCTGGGGAAACAATGTGTCTCTTCAGGAAATTTGTGTGAAAATAAACCATAACTGCATGCAAGCACACACATACAGAGACAGAAGGACTGCCTACACAATTTGACTGTGAGCGTTCTGACACACAAACAGTGGCAATACCCAGAAGCATCAAGAACACAATTGTGTTTTCTCTAAATCTCCTTCCTCTTTGTGTCACCATTAGGTTTCTGCCAATAGTAACTGGTGCCAGGTCATGGTGTTCAGCTCCTCCATGGCCTGGCTGAACTGTAAGTGGAGCCAAATTCAGCATAGGAGGCCAAGAGTCAGCCTGGCCCTGTGGGTCTCTTTGCCCCCTGCCCTGGTGTGGAGCACTGGGAAGAAACCCTCAGCAGTAGCAGTTAAAGCAGCACAGCTGGAGAGCTGCCAGCATTAAGATGCACAGGGTTCAGGAGCTAAAGGAATGGAAAACCTGCATAGATATTGCCTGAAAGTATGTATCAATAATATTAGGGAGAAAATTCTTTGAATTGTAGAATCATAGGATTTGGGTTGGAAGAGACCTTAAATATCATCTTGTTCCAACCCTCCATGTACAGGAACACCTTCCACTAGATTAAATTAAATGTATCCATCTTCTGTACTTGACAGAGACAAGCATGCCCTACAAAATGAGCAGGTTCTGGTTTTGCCCCTCAGAAGTTTGTACTGGTGGTTGGATTGCAGTTCCTATCTGAGCCAGATGGGCACCTTTCTGAGAGTGGCTGTGTTTGTTGTCAGCCTGTGTGCATTATCACATTGTAACCAATCCAACAGGCTATCTCTCATGTAAAATATAAATACTAATTTGAGGGCTCAAGGAGAACAGCTATTTTAGTTTCAGCTAAAGAAAGAATAAAAAAGAAAGGAGGAGGCTGGGCATCATAACAGTAATTTATGATTTTACTGGTGTATTATCATTGGGTAATAAGAGCAACTTGAAACAGCCAATTATCTCATAAGAGGGGTATCACCTTTTCTATTTTGAATGACTCCATCGATAAATGCAGGTTCTGCTTGCTAACAATCCATCACATAATCAGCGGCCTTACAACAGGAGAGACCGCATGAGAAAGGGAGACAAACAAACCTGCAAACACACAAACACTCGATGTGAGCTGAGCCCTTGGCTCGGCAACAGAGCAAGGGGAGGGGGTGAGTGGGCCGGGAGGAATCGCCTGCAGCAGTCGGCAGGTCACACACACAGAGTGTGCAACAGCAAACTCAGTTTACAAAGAGACATCTGTTCCATTACTCCGATGCATTGTGGCTAATTACATCCTGGCCCATCTGTGAAATGACAGCCACTTATTCTCCAGTGAACCATAAAATCTGTACATGTTCAATGTGGGCAGTGGGGAGTAAGAGCAGTGCAGGGGAGTAGGGGAGGGGGGAGGATGGAGAGTGGAGAACAGGAGAATGGCACCAAGGCAAAGCACCAAGAAAACACCTGATCTCTCACTCCCATCTGGGGTCAGCCAGGAAAGATGCAACTCTGGAAGAAAGGCCCTAACAAAGCACTGCCATTTTGATGCAGGGCTGCAATACTTGCTCTAACTCAAACCTCCTCACTCCTCATTCTTGCATGTGTAGGGCAGTGAGATGTGCCAGCAGCAGAAATTATTCCAGGTGTGCATCCCTGTGCTTTACATGAGGATTTCTACAGCGTTTCTGCCATCACTGCTTATATCATCTCTACCTGCTGGTCACACAGCTTTGTTAGAGGCTATTCTCCTATACATAAATCTAAGTTTAGGCTCAGAGGAATTAAAACCAAGGACTTCTCTCCCAACAGACTTTAGAAAAATGAAAGGAACTGCAAGAAAATGAATCTCACCTCAACTTTTCTACATGTAACAAAAAGAAGCTTGCATGCAAGCATGACTGCAAGCCCCCAAGTTATATAAAGACAAGGCACATCTTATTTCCATATCTAGAGCAGATAAACCAAAGTATGGCATTCAGCACCATAACAACTAAGAAGGGTTAAATCCTGCTCCTGGTAAGTCTGTCAGGACACATGCAAACTTTTCAGTAAAGTTGTGTCAAGTATCAGCCAAAGGCTGCAAAGATTTGACAAAAGCAAGTTTTGTTAGGGGAATGGTGGTTTGGGTTGATGCTAATGCAGACCTCTCACAGCAGCAGCTTCACCACCAGCTATCAACAATTGGTGACTTCTGACCCACATCCAGCCACAATACTGCTGTACAAACTTCTGTAAAATTCCCTGTTTTGGTGGCTCTGGTGAACAGGGCTCTGGGGTGGTGGACGTAGCCAAACTGTTATGAGGCAATTAAAAAATGGCTGTGGGGTCAAGAACAGGGAATGGAACTAGAAACACAGCCTGGTTACCCAGTGCTAGCTTAGTAACTGGGGACACTGCTTTTGTTCCAGGATTTCTGTTGTAAAAGCATCACTTTCCCAATAATGCAGTCACTCTGTGGATTTGGGCAGAATTTTCTCAGTGTGATGAACTGTTGACTCCCAAAATATCAGCAAAACTAAGTGTACAAGGAAGGAGGGTAAGGAGGATTGCTCATATCATCTACAAGCCAAAGCTGTGGCAATCTGATGGAATCTAAAACCAGTATTACAAAAGCCAAACTAAAGAAAGCTAAGATGTTTTGGGATGGGATTTCTTGCATTTGGACATGGGCTAAAGGAAGATATTAATCCATCTGAATCCCCGACTGAACCATATCCTGCAGGTGTTACAGCTATTCAAGATAGTCAGGTCTAGAGGGGAAGAAAAATACAATTAATCTAGGTTCACTTACATGATACACAAACACATGAAAAAAAAAAGGGAAGCACTGTAGGAGGCTGGCTTGTGCTCACAGCCTAAAGCAAATCCACCTAAGGCTGAAACATCAGGATAACTAGTGTGAGCTTGGTGGTTTTGCTCCAGCTTTAAAACTGGCCTCAGTAGCTGTTGACAAACCAATACAATAAGGATGAAAATGGATCAGGATCTAGTGTTGAGAGCAAAAGTGACTGGAAAGTTTAATGTTTTTTCATTAAAAACATTCACCACTTCCTCCAATTTTTGGTCTGCATTCTGTTTATTCTCCTTTAATCATTCTTTTCTGATGAAGGCTTCAACACTTCTTAAGACCAGAATGCACACTGCAAGTCACCTCACTAATGACGCACAGGTCACAGACACAGGCAGTGAAGAAGCTCAAAGCTTGGTGGTCAAGCAGAGATCCTACAACTCAGCCTTTTAGGCAGCCCTGTGGTCCATCTGGGACATGAGGATGCTGGAAGAGTGGTGTCTCTAGGACAAGCTACCTATTCTGTGTGAAAGCAGCAGCAGTTGCACCTGAGCTCTGTGTAGTGTTTTTGTAATGGGCTGGGTGGTGGGCAGGGTTTTGCAGGGTTTCTCCACAGATAGATGCAGAAGTCTCTACGCCCTTGAGCTCTGCTAGTGGTTAGCATATACCACAGCTTGTGAATCTCAAAGATAAAGCACAGCCCTTCTGAAGCACCTGCTTTGACTGACAGGTTTGAAGAAAGTAGCTCATTCTTACTGCACTTGACAAAATCTGCAAAGATATTGGAAGGCAACTGAGTGGTGTCAGTCTAATTTAGAAGGGATGATACATCCATTTTACCAATTTCACTACACAACAGGCAATTGGAGAAGGCAAACCAAGGGGAAGGAGAGGGTTGACTGAGCTGAATTCAATCTTGCAGTGGGTTCTACTGCTGGAACAGCTGGTGCTTAGTCTATGGATAAATAAAGGATTTAATTTTCCATGGACATCAGGCTGCCTTTCCTCACCAGCGCTAAACTCAGCCTGACAAAAGAAAAGATTAACAGAAAAAGAAGCTCACAGTGTGAAACTCTACAAAGAGCTTACAGGAAGGATTTGTAGTAAATTAATATCACTGGCAACCATAGAGTTCCAGAAGCTCCCAAGCTTTTGGTGTAAACTGTGGTTTAGTTGGCTCACACGTTAGGTGTAGGACCCAGCAACCTCAGTTGCGCAGAGGGGCCTTATTCCACACTGCCTTAACAATGAACTTGGTCTCAGCCACGGTTTTGTTGGGTGTATTGACCTGTCACTTCTGATCATTCACCTGGGGGTGATGGCCAGCACAGCATCTTAGCCTGCTCTTGGGTCTGAAGCCTTAATGTTTTACAGTAGGTTACCACAAGCTCAACTTAATGAGCATCAAGAAAGCATATCAGGTGTGGGCCCGGGATTGATCCTGAGTTCATTGTGATCTGGAAAGATTAAAAGAGATATCCCCTCTCCTCTATTTTCTTTTTCCCTTACCTTTCACATTGGTTATGGACACCCAAAATGAGTTTCTCCTCTCTTCTCCAGCAAAAGCTATGACAGCTGGAGAAGAGAAAACAGGTGACATCACAGGAGTCACAAGTAAAAAATGAAGCAATGGCAGAAGGCAAGGTTTTTAATCATTCCATTTAAAATGCTGCTTCCCCCTGAGTTTGTGTGGTATGAATTCTTCCTCATATCTATTTCAATTAGGAATGAAAAATTTGTAACAAAGGACACCTGTTCTGTAAATGCAAAACTTCCAGCTTTTCAATAAAGATGAAAAAAATGTCTTTGAGACTTTCAGGAGTTTCTCTGTCAGAAAGTAGATATATCCTTGAGGCCTATACAAAGTGAAAGCTACCTGCTCTCTTTCAGAATCCATCCCTTCTCCCCCAACTGTTGCCTGTTGTGAAATTCTTTTCAAGTCATTTTCTCCACCTGTAAAACAAAGGTGACCAGCTGCAGTGTTTCAAAGATATGGATCTACGCTTCCTCTTTACCCTCCTAAGGGTAAATTCTTTTAAGGCAAGGGAGGTATGACTTTGCAAAAGCTGAAAGCATTCCCAACCAGCAGCTGGAAAGAATAAAGTGCTAAATTCCTCCCCTGAGAACTCTGCCTGTTCACAGAGAGATGCCACCTTTCTGAGCCTTCCTGGTTATAAACACCCCCCCTCCCCCCACTTCCTGAGCTGCTGGTGCTTATCTCTTATAAGGTAGGGCAGATGCATGCACTGATTTTTTCTTATGGAAGAAGACAGCAAGCCAACTGCTAGTTATTCCCCCATTACCTGGTTACAGTCCTGCTACCAAGGTGATTAGAAAGCAATGCACAAAGCAACCACCTGAAAATAACTAAACAACCGTTTTGCCTTAATAGAAAAGACTGGAGGGGGATAGTTGTGTCTAAATTTGAAGGCTGACACAGGCTTTAAAATGTTAGTTGCTAACCTCTTCTCCTTATGCTGGCAGAAGGTTAGCTTGGACCTCTGAAAGTTCAGTATAAAAGGGATAGAGGACAAAAGAAAACTTTGGGAATATATATTAATTAGCAAGTCAGCATGGGGAGGGTTTTTGGTAAATGCACGCAATGCTCACTAAGGAAAACAATATCTGGAAGAGGCATTAAGAATATTTGTGTACATACACAAAATATACAACACGGCTGCTCTGGGTATCACTGCTAGGAACACTGCAGTCAGATGCTGGATGTTCTGCTCACAAATGCTACCTGTAAGTAAATCTGGACAGGAACTGCTTCTGAAAACGTAGAGCAAGGTAAATTACATGGACTTTACAGCAGCACACAAAAATTACAAGTTCCAGATGCTTCAGAAAAGCCATCCCAGGGAACAAATGAAACGCAGGCACAAGCCCTACTGGAAAAGCCACTTCACATGTGAGCTTGCATGAGAGGGGAAGAGGGAAGGAAAGGGGCTATATTTTGGCAGAGGAGAGGCTCAGCTTTCCTTTTCCTAAGTACACATATACCCAAACTTCAAATAAAACACCTGTCACACAGAGCTGACTTGTGCCTGCAACCACATGACACGAAGTGATGCCACATACTCAGATTTGTTTGCCCAGCAGCAAGGGTGCCAAGTGGTCTAACAGGAAGAGCTTACCCATTTGGAAAGCCAATCCTTAGAAAGCATAATTTCAAGGAATACAGAGTGTTCAATGTCATTCAAATAAACCTACTGTGACTGTGGTAGCTTGAAGGAAAAGGCTGTGTAATTCTGATGTGCACACTGGGAAGTGATCACAGCTGGGCTGCCCAGGATGTTTGAAGAAGAGCTCTGCCTCCCACCTTGGCCGCTGAGCTTGGAGCTCCAGCTTCCAGAATGTAACACTCAGTTACTGGACTGGCCACTGGCATAATAAAAACCACAAGTTTCAGTCCCTCTGCGAGTCTGGTTTACAGTAGCTGCAAGTGCTGATTCCTGAAGATGGAGGAATCTGCAGCTGTATCTTGAGGGCAGGTGGCTGCTGAGGACATGGATCCCAGGACAGCTCCTGGCCAGTCACAATTAGCAGTGCTGGCTAGTGAGAGACCCAAGTGATTAGCTGGCAGGGAAAGTTAATCACCTGTCCACTCTTACAAAAGGGATGCTCCCTACAGGAGAAAGGTTGGTGGCTGGGACCACTCAGGGGACAATGTCTGTTCTCTAAATGGTGTCCTATGAATAAATCAATGTCCAAATCCCAGGGCTTCTGAACCTCTACAAACACAAACACTCAGAAAGTATATACATTAAAAAATGATCCTGAATAAAAATGCCTCACCCCTGAGCCCCAGCTTTCCAGTGCCATCTCCCTGGTTAACCCTTCCCTGCCCAGACTGTCCTGTCTCTGTTTTGTTGTTACCATAGTACATAATTTGTTGAAATAAATATGGAGATAAGTCTGAGCAAGACAGCCAAGACAGCCAGATTGAAATAAATTCATCACTCACGGGCTCTCAAGGGAGGAAAACCATGCATTTTTTTCTAAATGATTATTTCTGAAGTGCTGAAGGAATGGCTATATCACTAATGAGGCCAGTGCTCCATGACTGCTGATTATAAATGACCTAAAAAGAGACAAGGGGATGGTGTATGTGTGTACAGGGGGATGGGAAAAGAGATGAATTGGTCTTCCTTAGGATGTGGAATTCACTCTCTGGGCTTCTCAAAAGTCTGAGAGCATTTGTAGTTCACCATAAAGGCAGGCCTGGCATATTTACAGCCTCACATGGAAATCTGGACTGCAGTGCTGGGCTATTCTAACAAGTAGACACACAATTCCTCACCTCCCATGATAGGTCACCATCTACTCACTGCAATAATAATTAAAAAGGAAAATGAGCTCTCTTAGTCCCCCATGGGTCTAAATTATAGGGCCTGCAGGTTGATGCAGCCAGATTTGAGGCTAAAGCAAGGAATAAGATTCACTTATGTCTTCTCTCACTCACTAATTCCCATGGAAACAAGAAACTCTTGACAAATGACTCAAATATGCTTGCAAAAATCTTACTTACATGTTTGGTTGGCTACCTTCCCCCATGCTTTCAGGCTGAATGATTACAGGTGCATTACACATGCAGCAATCCCAGGGCAGCTGATGGTGGAACCGAGCAGGATGGCTGCATGTAAAGGAGGGCCAGATGCCAGCCACAATCAGGAAAATTAGTAATGTGAATTCAGCGAATAATATCACAGTTTGGCTGTAAAAAGTTGCAGCTTTCGGATTCCCAGCAGTATTATTTATATCACATGGTATGTAGAAGTGAGAGCACTTAGAAGTAAAAGATATCTAAGGAACAGCCCCAATACAAAATGTGACTTGAGGGTACTGACAAGATGGAGTTTACTTATTTATTTATTGCCTTGGTTTATATATAGAAATTACTCAGGACACCTTGGAGAGTAGAGATCTGAAAATGAGTTTCTGCAGAAGTTTAGACAATGGAGCCTTGACAGATATTAAATGGATTCTAGTCACATGCCACTGCCAGAGGTTTCCTAGCATTTTGTGAAGACTGACCCTTTTTTGCAGGCAGCAACATTCTCTTGCCTGATCTGACAGAATTTGGAAGATGCAGCTTTGTCTTCACCAAAACAGTTCCAACTTGTGTGTGTGGATTTAGAGTAGTAAATGGGAACATTCTCAGTGCAGAAGCTCAGATCAGGGCCCCTACAATTACCTATAGTCTCTATTTCAGCTGACTCAGGCAGTTCATCACTAATACTGCGGGGTCAGTGGGGAGCTCCAGAAGGTTTTCTCCCCCTCTCAGGAGATGCCTTTTCTTTGGAGCTTGGGATCACTCACTGATGTCCTCATAGGTACCCATCTTTACAAAGACAGAAAGCCTGTGTAGACTTAGCACAGCTGCTAAATCTAGGGGTGGAGGCAGGGAAGAAAAGTTTAACTAAGTTTTCCTCCTTCACACAGGTCATTTGTCACAACCTTTTATAGCTAATAACCCCTCTGTAAAATTTATAAGCCAATTACAGAACAGGGAAATAATTCACTAATAGCCTATATAAGATGATTTAGAAATCTTGTAGGAAAAAACTCCAATATATTAAATGCCACAGGTTTCAGAAGCAAATGCTGTAGGTGACACTCTTTTTAAGCCTTTTGAGTTCACAAGGCCTAGATGTGTGCAAGATCTGTTTGAGCCTAGCCACTGCCACAGCTCTTCCATCAGAAACATCACTGCTGGGAGCTAGGGCCACCAGCCAGCTGCACACAACCTGTGCTGGAGCCTGTTTCCTTTTCATCTCTCAAGGGTTGCAGACTGAGTTCCCTTCCCTATCCCTTGTGTAAGTCAACCTACAGATAAATGAAGTACCTCATTTGCTTTTCCAAAAGCCACGCTTTCACCGCAGAAGGTAAATCTGACAAACAAGTGAAGATCACCCACTGGGCTACACTGTCTCTCTCCCTCTTGCTTGGAGCAGGGAGCATAGAAAAATCAGCCCAGATGCTGTATCGCTATCATTTTGGAAGTTCTCTAATGAATCCGAGCCCAGGCAGGAGCTTTAAAAGACTGTAGTGGTGTGTCAGCATAAACAGTCACAACTGGTGTCAAGTGCTAACAATGCCACTTGTGTTTTTACAAGCATCAGGCACTTAGCAGATAAAAATCAGCACCCTACCCAAGCCACCACAAGTCACCCTTATCACCAGCAAGGAGAAACAACGCCCCTGCACGATTGCTGGTACTCGGGGCCACTGATAGCAAGTCCAATTTCTTACAAGCTGTCCCTTAGTATGATGGACTAATAATCACCACACATGGGGTTTTATCTTTTTCCTCTTGTTGCTCCACTGCACACAGACCTTATAATAGCTTTCTGGGTCTCCCTTAAATAAACACAACTAATTACCCTGTACAATGATACCGTGGCTTACAGACAACTAATTACGTCATGGAGGGCTTTCTTAACGTGTTGGTTTCTTTGCAGAGGGCCACGTCTAACATGAAGCAAATTTATTCAGCCTTTATGCTATCAGCTGGTACAAAAATGACACTGAATACACAGCAGATCCAGATTGCACAACTTTAGCAGGCAGGCTCTCCCAGGAGGCTGAGAAACAACACATGGAGTCCCCATATTCCAGAACATGTGTAGCTGCGTGGCTGCAAGCCTCCTGCGCACTGACTGTGGTGCCATGGCACAGACTGGGACTGTTGTGTAAATAGAGCTCTGCTTTTCTTCACTCACGTTTGCTATATGTTGAGCAGAAAATCACCACTTGCTATGCCTTATGCCCTGACTACACGCCTTGTTGGAGGAATAATGGAAATCCTGGGCCCAAAAAAAAAAAAGGCAAAAAAAGCACAGAACTGAACAGATGGACAATTTGAAAGAGAAGATACATTGGGAAACTGTTCTACCAGTAAGAAATGAAGAAAAAAAGAAGTTAAGTGACTCACTGTATGTTATGTGGACAGCTGTGTTAGAGGCTGGAAACAAACTTAGGGTTTCCTGACACCCACTCCCTGCTTACAGAGGGATAGCACCAAACCAAAACAATTTTTTTAAAAACAGACTTTGCAGACAGATCTCTAACTAACAATACAGTTTCATATAAAATTATTCAAAGTGGATGTAACTGGATGCCTCTTTGTGCTCCTGCAAACCTAAAAAGACTTTGTTCTTTAAAGTGAGATACTGGGTGAAAGGATTTTTTAAGGTGTGCAGCCTCCCTCCTTCCCACTCCCTGCATAAATAACAAATGAAAGCATTTGATTTGCAAGCATTTCTGGGCAGCCAGTAACTCCTCCTCAGGGACAATATTCTGAAAGGATGAAGCAAGGACACCTCTCAAACCACACTCATAATGATCCTTAGCATTAATAAGAGTTATATGCATAAAAAGAAGCATATATCTTACTAAGCAAGTGAGGGTGGCAGATGAACTGATAGAAGAGGGCAGAACATCTTATTTGCAGCTATTAGCTGGCTGGTCAAAATACCTGAGTAGAAATGTATGTTCAATTATACAGGTATTCAACTCTAGGACATGTATCATGACCACCTGCACCTCTAGGAAGAACATGGTCCTTAACTTGCTGTTAGAAGCATTTGAGTCAATGGCCTTCATAAGAAAATGATAGCCTTTACAAAGGGCTTCAGAAATCTCCCGAAAGGTGTTTTCTGCAATTCTCTAAGGCTCTACCTTTCCCTTCACACAAGAGGATGATTTTTACAGGGAGCAAACTGAACGAGGAATCAGAAGCTTTACGGTAGAAATGTAGCAGAAACAGGAGACAGAGATTTCTCAGGGACCACACTGACCCTGATGAGCAACTCCAGATAAAAGCGACAGTGCTTGGTCTTCCATTATGATTTTCAGAGGTGAATCACTTCAGTTACCTCTCTCCCTGTAGCAACAGACAGCCCTAGCAGAGATGACACATTCTCAGAGGGCTCCCCTTTACAAAAGAAACCATTAGAAGATGACAGAACCGGCACAGAAAATTCTGACATGGAAGTCAGAGAGAAAAAAAAAAAGGCATGAATGAGACAAATAACAAGGGTGCACCGTGTCCTGGGTTCCACAGCACATCATGCCCCTGCAGCAGGATGCCATGGAGATGGGATCTCTGTTGTAGACCAGTGGAACAGCAGAAGACTGGGTAGAAAGTGGCCAAATGAACCTGTTGAGAACTGTGCAATATCAGGCACAAGGAGGCCATATGAGGTCCTTGTTACAGTTATCATTACCCACCTCCATTTTGTACTGCCCAACGCTGATAATTCAAGTGACAAACGAAGAAGAATGGAATCTGGACAAGTTGATTAAAGGATGGAAAAACATGCCGTTCCTGAAATAAAGCTTCTGCTTAGAACCATCTTCTCTTCCTTTAAGCCTCTGATTTTCAACAATTGAAAGGAAAATTTATGTACCTCCACAGCAGCAATACCTATGACCTACTTAGTGACATCCAAAGGAAACGCTGAAGTTTCTTATAGCATTTTTGTTACTCTTATGTAAAGGAGATTAAAAGACCATCACAGAGCAGCCAACCCTGAACTTTTAAAAATCAGGAAGCAAATCCGTAAAATCGTGGAATATCCTGAGTTGGAAGGAACCCACAAGGATCATAGAGTCCACCAACTCCTGGCCCTGCACAGGACATCCTAGGACTCACACTCTGTGCCTGACAGCACTGTTTGAACACTCCCTGAACTCTGTCAGGCTTGGTGCTGTGACCACTGCCCTAAGGAGTCTGTTCCAGGCTCAACCTCCCTTGGGGTGAAAAACTTTCTTGTGATACCAAACCTCCCTGACTCAGCTTCAGGTCATTCCCTCAGGTCCTGTCACTGGTCACCAGAGAGAAGAGATCAGACCTCACTATTTCTTCTTAGTATCGTGCTTTGTCTTTTTCTCCTTTGCCCATTTTTGCAGGTGCCAGGTTCAAGCTTTCCTTTCCTAGAACACAAAAATGAAGACGGTTGCAGGATCTGAGACCTTCCAAAGAAGACACCAAATAAAAACTCCATGTTAAAATGTAAGCTGGAGAACATGAATTGTCTTCTGGAAGCATGATTGTCACTCATCAACCCTTCTGAGACAAAGGAATAGGCAAGAGTCACATGGGAGTTTTGGTCTCTCTAAATGAAATCCCATTGCCTGAGTCCCCAAGGGCAATGGCTGCACAAGGGAAAAAGGGGGGAATAAACAATTTCACACCGTCTGATACTATACTCCTGCTCCACTCACCCTGTGTTAATCTGCCTGTTGAGGTTATTGGGGTAGCAAAATCATGTAGCACATTGATTTTTAGCTATTTTAAGTGAATATAGGATTCATGTGTGCATTTTTTCCTTCAAAGAATAAAGTTGTAGTGGGCACAGCAAGACACATTTTGTTCTGTCAAAGCAGTCTGTAAGTGGAACAGAAAACCTTTGCTTTCTGATATTACAGACAGAGGCATGAAAAGAGAACAGGCTCCCGGTGCCTCCACACATGCAGGTGCCCCTGAGTGAGTGCAGGGATCCATGCTCTGATCACAAGACAGCACTGAAGGATGTCAAAACTGCCACAGAGCCCCACACCTGCAGGCAAGCAGTGATTTCCCTCTGCCCTTAAGACTCATATCTTCAAATTTATAACCCAAACAGGAGTCCAAAAATGGCCAACACACGAAAACTTTCTTCCAGAAAGGGGAAAGCATCTGTTCCAATAGCTTGGCTGTGTCTGAACCACAGGTCACCTCCTGTGTGAAGCTGCACAGGGAAGCCAAATTCCCCAGAGAATGCAGTTCCACATGTGTGATTGGCACATGTGGTGCCTACGGACAGGCAACTTGAATGTTTGGCATTTGTTCCACACTTTTTAATTCCTCAGGTTTTAGTCCTGTAGGATTCATATCTCAGAAGCCATGATTCTTGGGGGCAGCCTACAATTTACAGAGGGTCTCTGCACCTTTCCTTTCCTCTTCCCTTTCTCTTCTGGATTTTTATGCAGGATTTTAATTCTTTTCCTTCCCTTCCCCCCCCACCCCCAGCTGCTTTCAATTGATACAGGAGAAAGTAGAGGTCACGGGAAGAGTGAAGACACATAATCTAATTTTCATTTTATCCATTAATCATGCACGATTTCAGCCAGACATTTAACAAGGTGGAACTCTAGAGTGATCACTCTCTGGAGTGATGGAGAAAAATTCACTCTAATTCCCATTGCTGCTTCCCACTCCTGTTCATGCTGCACAGAGCAGCCTCTCCTTCTTACAGAGAAAAATGGATCTACATGTCCCAAAAAACATATGCTGTCCTGGAAGTCTTCTCAAGAGCTTTTTACTATATTTAAAAGTGTCAAGCTGAAGCTGTTGGTGCTTCATTAGTGGGTGGCTGGATTTTGGGGAGGTGTGGCTCAAAGCAAGCCAAATAGGAAGCTCTGTATTTTAGTATATTTTGATATGAAGTTGTAACTATTGCTACACATTATTCCAGCTCAAAAATCAGAAAGCCTAGAAGTAGTTCTGTCTCTGCATCCATTATATACTCTCTGCTATTTGCCAGACTCCCAGCTAGTCAGGATCAAATCTCCTAAAGTGAGACAATTCTGGAAATCACAGAGATGTGCTCTAATCATACATAAGGTCAAGGAGACTGCATGAATTGGGCTTTGCACATCCACAGATGAGGCAGAAAAAGGCACTTTCTTTCTCTGCTGGAGTTTGATGAGTACTGCAACATTTGCTGTCTTGCAAGATGTCTCAGCCCCTCTCTCTATCTCACCTTTGTTTAATTCTTTGGCAAAGTGACCTTAGCGTGCAGAGGGGAAGAAATCTCTCTCTGGTTTAAGAATAGTCCTTAGCAGCTGTGTTGGGAGTGAGGGCTGAGGAATCCAAGGAGAACTCCAGCAAGGCACGCTTCTCAGTGATTGTCTATCTGCTCAACAGGAAGGGTCTGGCCTCCTCTCCACATCCATGGATGAGCTCTGGACATCCCAGTTACTCCATAGTCAAGGAAGATTCTGTATTTCACAAGGTTTCTCTGCCAGCTGTGAATGCCTGTCCTTCCACTCACTGTACTTTTGTCAGATAAAGCGAACAAAGGCTTATCCTGAACTTCGAGGTAAGAGACCCAAGGACACTCATACCTCCCTTGGAGGGGAAAAAATGAGTTTTCCATACCAAAAAGGCAATAAGCCTAAGAAGTGTTACCTCTCTCAGAGGCCACTCAAGGGCATCATTCAACAGAAAGTAAGAATTAGTAGTACATTCCTTCACCCTTTCAAGGTTTCAAAGGAACAGTGGGATGTTTAAAGGAAGAGGAGTGCAGATGCACAGAAGTAGGATAAGATTTGAGTCTGTCAAAGACTGAGTTGCTGACAAGCACTGTTTTGGAGAGACCCTGAGCAGTTCAGCTCTGTGACAGAAAAGGCATTTGCCAAGACAGCATTGCCACTCTGGAGTCTTGTGCTCTACTGTGATGACAAAGAGGTGCTCAATGGTTCTAGGGAAAAAACCCTGTCCTGCAGTTGGCTGTCCATCTTTCTCCAAAAAAAGTACAACCTTGTTTCTAGGAGTTTTCTCTAGTAATATCACTGACTCAAGTAAAGGAGCTATGATTCCTAAGCCAAATATTTAAGTCCCCAGAACTACAGGGATTTCCCAAAATGCCAGTGCTCTATTATCCCTGACACAGGCTATGGAGAGGTGTCATGGGGACCAAAAGCCCCCTTAGGACAACACTGATGGAAACAGGGTGACAAAGAGGGGAAATTAAAGATTTATTACATTTTGTTTCTCAGTTCTTAAGGGCTAACAGCCAATGCCTGTGGAACCAGGAACATGGGAAGGGTGGCACGGATTATATTTATTTGTCAGTGTTTCTAATCAAATTTACCAACTGTGGAAGATGTTTGGGCATTCTTATCTAGTCAAATCAGAATAATGAAGGTACAGAGAGAAATTTTTAAAAGAAGAAATGAGAATTAGAGACTCAAGGACCTAACTGCACTCAGAACACACAGACTGGCTCAGTTCTTATGATTCTACTAACTCAATTTTTAGTACTCCAAAATAGAATTGCCATGAAGTTCAGGAGTAATTATGTGTAATAATTAAAAGAATTTTCACAACACCATTACGAAGCAAGCCCTCTCTATTACAAGCAACTTTATTAGTTGCTGAGCCAAACCACATTTCACAAGGCAAAAACCTGATCAGGCCACATTTGCCAGGTGAGTGTTATGTAGTATTTCCTTTTCAGGTGCTTGATCTGAGAGTAGCAGCACCGAGTTGAAATTTTGGCTGCTTGGTTTGATTTTTGCTATGTGTGTATGTTTTCAGTTTTTACTGGAATTATATATTGCAAGCAACCCCTGGATGCACAACCTCTCCTAATAGACTTCTCTATTCTGACAGAGATGCTCAACAGCATGAAATAATCCCCTTAATTTACAAAAGAAGTTCCCAGTCTCTGAGTTTTAAACTATTAGTGATCCATCACTCGAAACCAAACCTAACACAGATACTCTGTTAACAGCCTGGATTTTAAATATTCTCTATTTGAGGTGGCTGTTTGCCTGTGTGTGCAAGAATGACTAACTATGCTCTGGCTTCCAGGGACACCATCCAAAACAAGGAGGGATTTCATAAGCGGACTATTTCCTGGTTGAAGTATTTAAATTAGTTTCCTCTTTTCCCCCATCATGCATTATTTTAAGCAAGAGGATATAACTCTGCTTGCAGGAGGGAAACTAAGCAGATGATGGGACAGAAAAACAGAGACAGAGAGGCACAGAGGACAATTAATTTTTTTTTAATTACACCACCATTTGAATGCAAAATGCAAAGAGAAATTACAAGAAACACCCAAGCTTGTTTCTAAAGTAATGAATAAGCCCAAAAAGCCTTCAAAAAGATTGTATTAAAAAATCTGACACGTGCCTTTTAAATAGATAAAGCAGTTCAGCTTTGGAGTGACTGAAATACAATTTTGTCTTAATTTTGTACTTGGATCCAGATACTATGACAGAAAACATTCAGTAGTAAATAGAAAAAAATTACAACAGGTCTCATTCCTAACCAATGATAGAAAACATTGAATGGGATTTAAGGAACATCATCAACAAATTCTTTAAATCCTTGTCTACCTTCTGCAACTGGGCCAGGACATTTCCTTCCAAAACAAGCCTAGAAACACTCTTTTCTTTTTAATTGTTGCCTTTCAAATGTTACCTTTAGACATTTTAGATTTGTGTTTTTCTCCTAAACCAAATACTTCCTTTGTGGGAAAGCAAAAGTGAACCTAAAAAAGAAATGGAATTAGTATGGTCAAAAGTCAGTTATGATCATCTTTTTTGTTGATACTGGGATCATTTTGCCATTTTAAAAATCAAGCCTAACTGAATGCTGTTAAGGCACCAAAAATTATGGTGTCCTACACTATTAACTTCTGTTTTCCAAGGATTGCTGATGATATCATGTATTAGAAAACATGACCTACTTCCTGTATTTTCAGAAAATACAAATAAGGAAGATCTCATTGCTAAATATATTTTAAAAACACAAGAAAGAGAGGGGAGTCACAAGCAGTAGGGCAGAGAGGTGGGCTTGAGTGAGGGAGAGGTAGTTTGCCAGAGAACACAAAACATTCTTGGTTTTCACTACTGATCATGACTTTTTTTAACAAGAGCAGAGGATTTATGTAAATGTCAAGCCACTGGCTAATCAAATAACTGCATCATGTGTACTCCCCTCTCTGCTCTGGAAGAAGAATATGCCTTTGCACAGTGCTTGACCACCTGAAGATGCCCGTGCTGGGACTCAAGGGAACTGTGGCTGCACTTGCAAGCCTTGGGATTTGCTTCTGTCATTAATGGATATCAAACTTCTGCATGCAGAGGTGGCTCTTGTAGAAACCTGAGGCTCAGTTTGCTGTAGGTTACTTCCTGGGGTCCCCATGTGAAAAAGGCTCCAAAAGGTCCCTTGGGTACCAACTGCTGCTGCCTCTGCTCCAGTACTCTGCTCTGAACATCAGCACTTATTCCCCAGTTTAAAAGCCTCACAGCTTTGAGGCAGTGTATGACCTATTTCTGCAGTAATAGACATGAACTTCTCAGAACTAATTAACAGGAGTATACACCTTCTCCACAAACCCATCTAAACACTGAAGCTTTACTAAATACACTATGTTCTGTGGTCAAACGACACAGGTCTGATTTTCTGGCACAGGGTGAGGTAGGATCTTGCTGCTACCAAAGCTGAAAGCCCCAAATACAAGATGACTAAGAACTGAATTGCCCTGTTTCCAGAGCTAAGGCAGGCTCCACATGCTAATTCTCTGCTAAGCCAAAGCATGGGGCTTTGATTTCCTAACCTCAGAATGTTATCTGGCTCTGGTGTAGGATTACCATGAGCTCTGTACATCTGTCCTTACAGTAGGGTCACTGTCACACCATGTCACTTGAACAACCTTTATTTTTTCTGGATTTTTGTCTTTTTTAAAATCAGTGCTCATCTGGAAGAGCCTGGATTCCTTTGGCTTTCGAAATCTGCTTTGCATTGCTAATGCATGAGGCTGCAGGCAAAGTTGCATTAGTGAGACAGAGAAAGACACAGAGAGAGATACTAAAAACCTCCTAAGACAAATGTTTTCAGGTTGCTCTTCTTTTCAATACTAACACGAAACAAAACAAAACAAAAACAAATAACCCCAACCATGCAAACAAAACATCAGAGGTTTATTCAATTTCCTTATACCAAACTAATGATCTTTTTTTTTTCTAAAATGCTTTTGCATAAGTTCATTATCCAATGAATACTCCTGACTTGCAGAAGTGTAACAAGAGAGAGTCTGACCTAGAAAGAGCAGGCCAGGCTCCACATGGAAGCCATTACAGAGTGCTGAGTCACAGCCTCAGTACACACAAGCTATGCCAATCTTTTGATACAAGTTGAAAAAACTCCTGCAAAATTAATGGACAATTAATTCTCCCTCTCTCCTCTCTAGTACTGTAGTAAGAGAAGGGGTCATCAGTCTCCAGACTGTCACTCTCTCAGAGGAACAGCAAAAGAAAGAAATCAGGGGATCTGGAGGAAGAAATGAAATGTGTCTTCCAAGATCATTCAGCCTTCTGGGACATTAGGAGGATTTTCTACTTCTGTAGCACCTTTCATCCCGAAGGAACTCAACCACCTCTCTAAATGATATACTGACCTCACATGAAGGCTGCAACCAGTGAAAGGGAGCAGAGAAAACCACGTGGCAGGTGGTCATATGACAGCTCTTGTGCTAGAAGGAGCACAGAAACACCTGCAGGAAATGCAGCTCTCTGCCCCAGAGGTTTAATAAGCTTGGATCCGACTATGTAACACAGACTTGTGCAAGGGGATGTAGGGGAAAAGAAGATGACCAAAACACAGGGAAATCAGCAGGAAAGAGAAAAGATAGCCATAGCTTGCTTCAGAGGGGAAACACATCAAGTCAAACCACATATTTAAGAAGCGAATGGAAACACTCCACAGCCCCTCAGAAACAAAAGCAAGACCTGGAGAATCGTATTGAAGCTGCAAGGGAGATCCTGGGCACGTTCCTGTTGTAGAGGAAGACAACAGGGCTTTTTCTACCAGCTTAAGAATGAGCAAGTCACATCCGAGTTCAGACTCTGAAGATGAAGACGCTGAAGAAAAAACCCTGTCTCACTGAAAACCACGAAGGTTCCCTGCCTCACTTCTATGCCTCATCTTCCACTGCTTTTCCAATGAAAAAGTTCACCATTCATTCATGGAGTGGAGACAAAAGAGCAGCATTAACTACACCCCCACCGGGCATACAGTGCATTAAGGTGCCCCTGCAGCCCTGACTCAAACTGTCATTGGGCTCAAAAGTGCCACTGGAGAGCTCATGCAAAGAGTTTTCAAACAAATTCAGCCATACTCAGACACAAGATACATCAAATATAATCTGCTGTTGTTCCACTGAAGAGTAAATCCTCACCTAAACCTCAATTTTTAAAAACTAGTCTTAACAGCTCATCTTCCTGTGCCTCTTGTATTTCCCTATCTCCTTGCAGTCTGGGGAATCCAGGTATGACTGCGATCTTCCCCATGATGGGATGGTAAGATACAAATGACAGAGGAAGAGACTACAGGTTGACCTCATTGTCAGATAAAATCCATTATATGTGATTAAAACTTAACAAAATGCAGTCACTTTAAAAGTTACTATCATGAAGTCCACCATGATTTACTGACTAAATGAGTAAGAAATTTATCTGAATAAAATAGTCCTAGCTCTCCTGCATTGGCAATGCATGATAAGCTGGTGATTGTGAGAAGATCACTGCTTGCTGGTGGATGACTTAGAGACATTGATTTTTCCTAACAACACTAATTATCATAATAGCATCTCCACATAGATGACTTAAAGTTTCCTCTTAGGAAGAAAAAAATATTTCAGGCCTTCAGGTCCCAAACTGCAAAGAATAAAGATGGAAAGGAAGGATTTTACAAACTACCTCCTTGCCTTTTATTATGCAGATCAAAGGTCCAACCCACTGGATCTTACTTAATCTCGAAGAGATGGGAACAACATTCAAGAAAGCACAGGCATTGTGCAATGAAGCTATGATCACAGTGAGTCGTTTTTTTGCATAGTGGTGATCTAATTTTGTGAGGCAAAACAAAGTCTTTGAGAAAGAAGAATGCAATCACAAAGAACAAGGGAGAAAAATCCCCACCACTTCTCCAATTTCATTAAGATGCACAGGGGCAGACTGTGCAGTCCTTATGTAAGTGCTCCCATTGACTAAGGTTGTGTAGGTGTGAAATCTCACTAAGTTGAAAAGGAAAAGCACAGTCTATTAATAGGAAATTAAAAGTAGTGGAATAGATAAGAAAAATGGAGGAGAGAGAAAGAGAGATCACATAGTCTCAATTAACTAAATATCAATCACAATAACCCATGTTCCCTTCTTTGAAAAATCTAAGAGGTGATAAAAGACCACCTTAAAAAAAATCAAACCCCAATGTCCTGCCACTCAGTCTCCTCTCCAGTACATGCATTTCAGATTTACCCTGAGGATTTTCTAAAAGTCCATGCTTTTTACAGAAGAACGTGCTGCTCAGCATGAATAAACCAGCCCATTTACTGACATTAATGTTTTGAGGTTTTTGACCCAGTACACTGTACTTCAAGCAGAGAGCCTGGGCAGAAGCAGACACATCAGCTGCCTTTGGTCAAAGAGCTCCCAGTCTGTGCTGGCCACTCCACAGCTGCTGTCCGCTGTAGGAAGCACAAAGCTGTGAGCTCTGCTGAAGTTACAACCCTGACATTTCCACTCTACTGTGACCTGTGCTGCCCAGAGGCTGGAGCCCTCTCTGGCACAATGCTTGCCAAGTAGCTGGGAAGCAGAGCAGGCAAGCAGGATGCTCCAGACAGGAGAGTGGATAATAAAGTGTAAGGGTTCTGTTGGTCTTTATTCAGCTTTCCCTGGCCAGCTGCAGTGGGAAACATCTTGCTGACAACAATGCAGGATTGACGTGCACGGCGTGAGCATTGCAGCTTTTACTGAAAGGCAGAAGGGCTTAGGGGCCCTGTTCTTTCCTCAGGCTGCTTTCTTCTGAAGGGCTGCACTGGTACCTGTGGTTTTCCCCCTTCCTGACCCTCAGTCACTGCCATGATGGGGCCTTTTCCACTGCTCCATTAGCACAAAAATCCCAGGCTTTCAGTGCATCTGACACACTGTCCATCACTGTCCATCCCCAGCCAAAGCAGGCTCCGTGCAAGTGTGCCTGCAGATGACACCTGTGTCCCTTTCAGCTGGGCACTTGGAAAACAGCCCACCCCTTAGGTGACTCGAGTCAAGGATTATTTTTTTTGGTAGCAATTTTCACTCCTATCTGCAGCTTGGGAAGGACTGGGGATGTAATCTCTGTGCTGCAGGAATGAGGAAGTGCAAAGGTAAATTTCTAGAGCAGCACAGCTGGTAACATCTCTTGTGTCACGGTGAGAAATCTCTGACAGCTCCCACTGACACCCAGAGCTTCACCTGCTTCAGACACACAAGCGTTTTGGGACCTAGTTTCCCCATTATGTTGTCTTTTACCTGGGGGATGTGAGCAGATGCTTGGGGAAACACAGAAATTATTCTCCTTGATCTTGGACTAGAAACCCCCATGTAGTCAGATGAATAAGGTAAATACATCTTCAGAGTGAATATATACACTAAATTTTACTATACCCATGTGCATTGTGTAGTTTGTGGTGCACATAGTAACTGTTCCAGAAATGTCTTAAAAGGCTTTAAGTATTTCTGTTCTATGCATGTGTCTGTGGGAACAGTGAAGCTGTCTTCAAGTGATGGGACCAGTTTTTCAGGATATGAAGGGTATAAAAGTTACTCTCCTCAAAAAATCACCTGAAATTGCTTTTCTATCTTGTAAGACTGCAAGGGTTTGTAACCCTATTTTGCTGCATTCTCCTGCCATAAACAAATTCTCTAGGTGTGCATGTCCCTGGCCACTTAACAGTAGAAAAATCCTACATATTTAGTTTTGTTTTAGCCATCTGTAATAAGGGCACACTACAAATAATCTTGATCTGGTGAAGCAGTTCCTTAGTTTGGAACCCTGAAATTCTGGTTGAGATGGATTTGTGGTCAGACTGCAGGTAGAGAGGCCAAATTTATCTCATGGATGGTGCTACTACATTAGTGAGATTATAGCTGAAATTCCCCAGTTCTTCACCCATCCCGTGACTGGTCAAACCCCATTTAATACGACAACAAATATTTCATGTCACAGACCACAGAAAGCCATGGTGTCTGCAGCAATTTCCTGTGAACTGTGACAACACAAAAAAAGATGTCTTGTGCTATTAAATGAGTAAGGAGGGGAAGCAGAGAGATAAAAGCTGGATGAGGGGAAACAGATGATAAACTTGAGCAGGGAACTTAGAGAGAAAGAAAAATGGCTCATGGAGTAATGGGAGAGAGAAAAGAAGCAGACAAATAAAATAGGACAGATTTAAAAAAAAAAAGAAAAAACAAAACAAAACAAAACAAATTTAAAAACCCCAACAACAACAACAACCAAAAAAACCTGCAAACCGCCCCCCTCCCCCCCAAAAAAAAACCAAAAACAAACCAAAAAATCCTCCCCAACGTGCAGGATTCAGAGGGAAAGAAATACACAGTGGAGAAATAATTCCCTGGAAAATGCATGTTGGGCAGTCTCAGGAATCTTGCTTTCTCTAGGCAATACCATGTACAAAAATGAATTTAAAATTCAGATTCTTTTGAGGATGTTTACTCTTCAAGGAATGTCATATCACAAAAGGAGGAGTCATCTCAGGACAGACCTTACACTCTCTCTAGGTAGACACTTTCAAATTATTTTTCTTTCTGTTTTTAAAAGACATTGACTTTTCTCCAGTTTCTCCAAATAACATAAGCAAACAAAAGGCATCTTACAGGCTTACCTGTTTTTCAAACCAGGAGATTTTAACCAGAAGTGAGAGACCTAGCAGAACAGATTCTACAGAAGGTAGATAGCACGAGCAGCCAAAGACAAAGCTTCTGGAGTGAGTAATCAGCTTTAATACCGCCTACATGTGAAACAGAAGTGAAAAGGAGACAGGAAACATGATTTTGTGACAGTACTGCTAAACTTGGGCTTGCTTTCTTAGGAGATCCTTGATCCTCTCTAGGAGCTCCTCTCAGTGCAGAGGAAGAGCTGCTATCAAGCTCCCAGCGGGTGTAAATGAGGAAGCACCTGTTTGGAAGATGTGTTGCCACAGAATGGGTGGTTTTGTCCCAATGTGTAAGATATGTTTACAGGCTAATGCATACAAAATATTCCTCTCATACATGAAAAAGGGGCTGAGTACGAGGTGGGAGGACTCCAGAATGCAACAAGAGAACAAAGAACACAGGGCCCAACAGATTGGTTCCTCTCCTTATTAACAAATCTGGCTGTCTCAGACAACACTAAGCTAGTGAACACGAACATAAAGAGGGCAAGCTTCCCATTGCCCATGAGGAGTGAAATCTTTGCTGAGAGAGCAGAAGCCACATTCTTTAGCAAATTAGATGCATCAGCTGGGATTTAGCAGAACCTCCTGAGCACAGGACTCCAAATCTGCACTTAACCACTTACTAGGACAGTCTAGAGGCATTAAGTGTTCCTACTATGGACAGAGACATGTTGCAACATTAGGAAATCGTTCTGGAGGGAACACACACCCTGATAACATAATGCTTCGAGGTAGCATTAGGCTTGAATATTCAGAAATGTTTTGAAAAGCACCAGAAATAGGATCCACACAGGTAAAATGCAAGACAAAATAGGAAGTCAGAAGTGAGAAGGACACCTTGCTGCTGAGCTGGGACATCCTAGCCATCCAGGGAGCACAGACTGATCATCAGAGAGTACTCCTTCACACAGACATGGGTTAGGTAGATGTCAAGTTCAGAGCTTTGAATGGATGCTGACACTGGTCCTAGTATCACTGCTCTGGGATTAGGTGGCCAAGCCCTCTGCTGAGGCACAACCAGGCTGTAAGTCATATTGCTTTAGAGAAGGGACAAAAAACCCCCTCGTAACGTATCCAAAAAGCTATATTAGCCATAAAGGAGTAAGTAATTTAAAAAGGACTGTTGGGTTTCACATGTAACTCCACAAAACACAGTGATGTTCAGAACACTCCCGAGCTACAGTCATGAACTGCAGTAAAGAAAGGTGAGAAAAATGAGCCCCTAAAGGTGGGACTATTACTTTTCTTTTGACAATATGAGCCTTACTTGGTCCTAAGTTCCTAGCTCGAACATTAGTCAATACTTAATGATGTTCTCCTCAAGCAAAAGAGCTGGGATGTGTTCATGCTCCTGGACAAACAGCCTCTTTCAGTGCCATCAAAATGTGTTTTGGGGGGAGTGTGGAGGGAGGACGTTTAAGGAACACAGGGATTACAACAGAGCTTCTGTTCTTACAACAGAGCAGGGATTTTCTGTTTCTGGCAGTGCATAGTCTCCCAGATTTCTCTCTGTGTCTTTCTTCCTCTCCTGCCATTTCTTGCACCTTAGGGAGCAGCACAGATAATTGTGGACACTCCAGTTGTGGCATTTCTGATCTTCAGAACTCTTCACAGTGCTACTCAAAATGAAGCTGTCACTGTGTGTAATCCTTAATTAGCTGCAACACCTCTGAGGTGGGCACTGCCTCTTCTGACATGTGGCTCTGACACCCTCCACAAAGGCCCACCACAGCAGAAATACCTAGATTTTCTCCGTCACAACGCTGGGGGTTTTTTAACAGCTTGATCAGGTGCACGGGACTGCCTGAAGGAGCAGCTGGGAAAGGATTGCCATGCACAAAGGAGGCAGTTTGCCCATTACACTGGTTACTGGTGATGGGTACATGGGTGGGAGGAACCCTGCAGTTTGCCCTGTTCCCTAGGCTGGCTCTTTATGTGCTCCAGCCCTCCTGGCCTGCCTGCCACAAAACCCAGCACCACTCCCAGCTAGCCTGCAAACAGAAAAGAGGAGGTGATGCAGGAGACAGCAAAGGAGGATGTGTACAGCATGGGGAGTCAGCAAACAGTCCTCTGGGGGGAGGAGGAGCCCATGCTGACTTTTCATAATTTTCCTCCCCTTCCTCCCCCAACGATGTCTGTTTACCTGAGTATAGAGCCATCAGCAGGGAAGGAGTCACTAACACATAAAAAAAAAAAATTGAGGAAAAACAAAGAGAAGAACAAGATGGAGGCTGCTTTTAAGACAATGACAATCTAGTCCAAAGTAGTATTTTTAATTAGAGGATACCCTATAACCTTTATCCTTTTCAGTTGATTATTTGATACATTTTCTTTGCTGCAAGCTCCTTAACAGAGAGAAATCAGAGCAGAGGCAGAATGCAGGGCAAGAAAAGGAGGTCCCTGGCAGAACAGGCTGGGTGATCACTGTGGAGCAGAAACTGCATGAAACCTACTTAACTGAGTTAAGCAGCAAAGACATTCCATCCTTCACACAGTAAAGAGAGCACAGGGGAGGATACTGCTTGTGCAAGAATAATTCCTGTTGCAAAAATATTTCTATATGTACAATTAAACTCTTATTGAAATATTACTGAAAAAAACCTAAATTTCAAGTTTGCTTGGAATTAAATCTCAACTTGCATATGCCCCTGCTTTGGAGGGAGATGGAAAAAGAGATGGAAGGACTTAATTTTTAATCCGGTCTCTTGTTCTCTTTACAAAGGGTGGGAAAGGCAATGACACTATGCTTAAATTGAAAAATAAACCCCCAGACTACCCAGAAAAGGCTTTCCTAGCAAAGGGATTTGCTAACAGTTTATTTCCTGCAGAACAGAATAGTCAAAAGACAATTTTAAATTTAATGTCAGCAGAGATACATGAAATGACACTGAAGCTTAGAAATGCTGCTGAGGGTGGAAACGCAGCCTGAAAGGAGACAGTTTGTTTCTTCTCTTATAATCAGTACAGAGAGCAGCAAGGGCCCCAGATCTCAGCAATCTAAAGTTCATTGTTATATGCCTGATGAAGGCTAATCATTCATTGATTTATGCATTTATATTCAGATCTTTAGAAATTATAAGGACACCCCCACCAACCCCCCTTTAAATGGTTATTCTGTGAAAATAAGATAGGTCTGAGTGTGTTCAGATCCAAAACAGTGCCAGAGAAAGTGGGTGGACAACTGCAAAGCCTTTCCAGCAAAGGCTATTCTCTTCCAAAATGAGTTGCAAGACTTGCTTGACTGCCACAGCAAGGGAAAGCTGATCACCAATCTCATTGGTTAGCACCAGACTTGGAAGATTGGGCAGAGAAGGGAGAAGAGATCTTCCCTGTGCCTCTGAAAAAGAGATGAAGCAGAGAGATCTTCCTGGCCCTGGATCTGTACTGTTAAATCTGGCCAGGACCTGCTGCTGATTTTATCACTGCTGCAAACTACAAGGCCTGGGAAATCCACTGCACTCACAGCCTTCCTGCTGGTGGCAGATGAAGGAATTTTGGTACATGCTGAGCAATTATTTCACCTGTGTATTCAGTATGGACTGTAAGTTGGAAACAATGTCATTTCATTTTGTGATGTGTATTTTCTAAAAGGACTATGTGACACCTTAGAAATACACACACAACCAAAGGGAAGCTTCCAAGAAACAGGTCTGAAGTTGCATCAGAACACTGACGATACAGTTTGGTAAAAGAAGAGGTTGCATTAGAATGGGGGTAAGGAAAATCCCCAGTACTGCATTATCTTATCATTATAAGATTCATAATTTCACAGTTTTCCCTTCACTTTAATATTCTGAAGCCAAAACTGGAAGAAGAATCAAAGCTTTACTCTAAAAAGCAAACTCCTGTCCCAGAACAGCTGGAAGTCAAAAATCCTAGGAGTTAAGAAAACAGGAAGATAACTGCTACCTTATCCCAAATATGTATTAATTTTATGACCTCATGATTTTAGAGCAATTGTAGAATTTCTGAATATTTCTGACTAGCAGTGTTGTGAGGCATGAGTTGACTTTTGTTTTATACATTCAACATTTATGAATTTAAACACAGGAATACACATTCCTGTAAAAATTAAGGTCTGATTAATGTTTTTGAGATGTCGAGAAGCAAACTGGCAAACCTAGGAATTGCAGAAGGGATATGAATAAATACAGGACAAGAAGAAGTCTAAATGTCCACACTTCAGGAAAAGGTAAAGCTAAGGACACATATGGATTACAAAATTTACACGAGGACAAATCTAAAACTCAAATATTATCTAAGTGCAAGCTGTGATCCAATCTGCATCATGGCTGGGTAATGCAAGATCCCAGAGAATGGAGAAAAAGGAATCAGAGCAAGTCAAACCAAAATACTCAGACAAGTTCTCCACGAGTTCTGGCAACCAATAGTGAGGTGCTAAAGGCTAAATAGACAAAGTGCTCTCAAGGATAGGACCCTTACTCTTTGTCTTTGGAATGAGTCTTCTCTCAAAATAAAAATGGAAAATAAAATCTAACTCATGACCGGAGTCACTGTCTACATGAAAACAGGGCAGCTTATTGGTTTGCAATAAACACAGAGAGTTACAAAGGCTTGGGGACAATAAGAAGTTGGTTACAGCTGGTATTACTGGAAGCAGGTGGAACAGGCCATGAGACTGGGAAGCTAAAACTGATGATGCTAACTTTCACTTTCAGGAGAAAATGGCACAAAAAACCCATCGGGAAAGGGTAGCACTCTATGTAAAAATATGCTGCTACTGGCTACAGACATTTCAAAACCACAGTGCTTCACAACTGCAGTTGTAATGAATAAAACTGAAGGAGAGTTGATTGGCACACACTGAATCATTAAACTATTGGACCTTGCTAAATAACAGGACAAACTGCTCTTTATGTAGCAATCTAGATCATATAGGAAGGAAAAGTGTAAAAAAAAAAGAAGTAAAATAGGGGATATTTAATATACATTTTGTTCAGTCAGTAGTACAAATTATCTGCTTCTAAAAATAACGTAGGACATTTTCTTTACAGATGTGAATAATACACACTATAAGTCTTCAAGAAACTTGACAAGAAGAAAATCACCCAACAATGTATTTTTATAAATCTCACCTTTTAAACAAATTGAGAAGCTTCTACGAATCAAAGAGCTACCACAACAACTGTGTTTTTCAGCATGGAAAAAGACCACTTATTCCGACACACTCTCTGGCAAAACAATGGAACAACTGGTTTCAGCTCTCTACCAGCAACAACTTGGAGGATTTAACAGTGCATACTGGTCAGCATGGTTTCAGGAGTGTAGGTTTCACCAAAGAATTTCACAGAATCATAGGGTTATTTAGGCTGGAAAAGACCTCTAAGATCACTGAGTTCAGCCTTTAACCCAACACTGCCAAGTCCACCACTAAACCATGGCCACATGTGCTTCTATGTGCTTCATGTGTCTTTTAAATACTTCCAGGAATGGTGAATCAACCACTTGCCTGGGCAGTCTGTTCCCATTTCCTTACAATAGGATAAAGGGTTTAGTTGGGGCATGGGAACACTGCTCTTATACTTTGATTTTGCAAGGTTTAGACTGCAGAAAAAACTTGACATTGAAGAAAAAGAACTTGGCAAATGAAACAAACAAAGTTTGTATTACATTAATAAGTACACACCCACAGGTCACAAAATGAGGAAACACCAAGAATATTGTTTTTTAGGATTATGCCATGGACATCTTAGCCAAATGCTATCCAATGTTTGTTTCTAGTGATTTATGCTACCATGGCCTCCTTTACAACACAATGGGGAGATGACAGCCTGCATGGTAAGAAGGCTCAGCTATGTTCACAAATGGCCTGGTAAGATGATCAGAATCCATCCCAGCATGTTTTGTTAATCCATCTGTCCTTAAAAAGTCTACCAGGGACTGATTTCCAGGGAGCACATTTGGACTCTTGTAAAAGACAGGCACAGCATCTAACTCCAAGTCAAAGCTTTTGTGGAAAGCTACAAGTCAAATACAGCATAGACAGGCCTTCACTATGGCTCTATAGGCTGCTCAGCAAGTGATGAGGCTGCTCACTGTCTCCTTCATTATTTCCATTCCAGCCTGTCTCCCCAAAAATCTGGTAAGACTGTTGTTTCTCTGTCACACTTTCATGCAATGAATACAAATCTTTCTTCTTTACTTCCAGGCAGCCTTTTGAAAAAGGCCAAATTCCACAACATCAACAATCACTTTTTATCGCTATCTCAAAGCTAACCTTCAAAAAAGTGTAAAATCTCTTTTACAATTTCAGAGAGAAACACACCCTTTAACTTCTAAAGGACAATGATGATTATGTTTTGGAAATGCAGGTCCCCCTTTACCTTTGGCATGCAAAACCAGACTGAGCAGATGATGCATCTTGAATGTATAAGATTAAAACAAAGGACAGATAATTAAATAGGAAGATATGCTTGTAGGGTGGTGTCATTTCTCTCCTTCATTGACATCCCTACAATTTTAAACAATATAACTAGTGGTTTCATTAGGAAATAATTGCAGCATTCTCACAGTCCCATGCAGGCAAATAGCTGCAGTCTAGTTTTTGGTTTTTTTTTTTCCTTTTCTCTACTTTTCTTACACCCACAGAGAATTCTGTTTTGTTTTGACCTCTCATTACTTTCCTTCACACACTTGGCTCCCAATACCTAATTTTGCCTCAGCCATTCAACTTTTATTCCTTTGGGCTGCTTTTTTCTCTTACCATTATGCATTTGTATTGAACAGCTGGAACCAAGAAAAAGCACAATTAATTGTTCCTAAATTTCCCAAAGAAAACGTTTTTACTTTTCTTCAGTTTGAAATTACTTTTTGGTTTGAGGAAAAAGAGAAAAAAGTGCCTCCCATAAAACCTTGCATACATCTCAAAAACTTAATGGAACATTTTAGCTTAAAAAACAGTGCAATTTTTGAGAAGGAGGTGGGTTCAGGCTTTTTTCCTTTTATTCCTAAAATTGTGTAAAAAGTCTAAACAAAGCCACTGTTGCATCTTGGCGTGGAACTGATTTCTTTTATTAAGATATGAGAATAGAAGAGCACCTCTACCCCTCAAATACCAAACAAGCTACCAGCCCTGTGAAAATTTACTTGCTGGACTAGCCTACGAGCGCCAGCTAAGCAAGAATGGAGGAACTACCCAGAAAAAGAAGAGCAGAAAAGGGCCACACCTGCCACACAGTCACAAACTAACAACTGGGTTCAGGGCAGATCAGCGTACACGGAGGAAGGCAGAGAGCAGGGAAATTTAAACACCAGTCTCACCAAGTGGAGAACAGTCAGACATGAGGTAGTATGAGTAGGACAGACTCTTGATAAGGTAGATGAGTCAGGATTCACCATGAGTTTTGCTGGATATAGATGGGTCAGGATCTGCCTATGGTTTTAACACTCAGTTGCAGAAAAAAATCCCATCAAAATTACCTTCAGGCCATCTCTGGAAAAATCCCTGACTCAAAAATCCAAACCAGTATCTGCTTTGTGTAAAAACACCCCAACCCTTCACAATCCTGTGAAGAGAAACAAGGTTTAAAGTAGGATATAGGACTTAATGGTACAGGGCACACGGGTTGTTCAGCAACAGTGTGTTGGAGGCTACAGCTGCAGTGCCAGTACCAGTCCTGAATCTCCACAGAAAAGCAAAGGACTAACACATCTGACAGGAAGAGTCTCAACACCCACAGTGCAGAGATCCTTTAGAGAAGTGCTGCTTCTGTTGGATGCTAGCTCTGCTAGCTAGGCTTCCAGTTCAGCACTCTGCCTGTCCAACCCCTCACACACATACTGAGCAGAAAGGCTTCCTCTCTTTACACGAGTGGGCAGTGATGCTCAGCATGCCCAGGACACAAGCCCAGAGCATGGACACATGAACAGGACAGTCGTGGACAGCTGACCTCCACATAGCATTTGCAAGCTGGACTGATGTTGGA
>VZSR01001645.1:1181191-1229270 GCA_013398615.1 Brachypodius melanocephalos | reverse complement strand
AAATCCCAATCCGACAGACTGACAAAAATGGTATGTGTCACTAAAATACACTCAACAACTGAAGCAATGAGTTCATATAAGAATGCTGCTTATTACAACAGAAGCACCTCAGGCACAAATGCGTTTTAATTAATGTCCATACACATGGATAGAACTAAGCCACACCTAAATTTTACAGCAGTACCCAGAAAATAAGACAAGGTACTTATGCCTATGATCTCTAAACCAGCTTTTTGTTCTCAAATATGCCCTTTTAAGAGTAACTTGACAGAAGTTATATGGTCACTGCTAACTATTAGATGCAATAGGTAGATTTGTTTTCTCCTAAATATAATTTATTAAATCACTGTGATTATTTAACAAAAAACATACACTTTCACAAATCTCTGTCAAACCCCAAAACTACAATGAAAGTAGAAACTATAAATTGACAGAAAGATACATTTACTTTACATTCAGAATTGTATTTCAAACTGAAGAGTGCAATATTCTTATTTTTCATCTGTGACTATCAGTATGTGGTAAGTCATAGAACCAGACAATCTGCATCAGTCTGTGTTTAACTTAACAATATCAACATTTTTTACCACTTTTGCAAAAACAGTAAGTTCCATCAAGCACATCTTACAATAATAAGCTTTCTAATTTTCCACAGGAAACTGCTTTTCAGGGAAGCAGGAGAGGAAGAAGGAATACATTACAGTTAGAAACTTATTATTTCAACTTTTCCCACCAAAATAAATCCCTTCAGTGTAGGCAAGTGGGTTCCACAAGTAGTAAAGGGACCTTTTGATGTCTACACAAAACCAAGAAGTCCTTCATCCTGGATGGATCAATAAATGTGAATTGCACATAATACATAACAAAGGATGGCTCTGCCTGAAGTTTCTTCTTTGTATGTCACAGAAATTACTTAATATCTGGACTTGTTTATGGAAGAATGTCTAGTTCTATCCATATATCTAGTTCTTCCTACATTAAAAAAAAAGAAAGAAAAAAGAGAAATGGAGTGAGATTAGATATTTGAAACCTTGGCTAGCCATTCATATTGTGGAATTGTAGAGAGATATTAACATTAATTTCTCGATTTATGAAATGGAGGAGATGGCATTAACTCTTTCACACAGGCAGTTAATCCTCTCAGCTGTTTGATGGGTCTTTGAGCTCAACAGATTTAACAAAAGCAAAGGAAAGAAACAAGAAAGCATTAGGCAGTATGTCCAAGTATCCTTTGCTTCTCAGTTACAAACTGACAAATCTGTAGCTACAATTACAGTCTCAGTTCCATGTCATTATTGCACTATTTCTCTAGATAAGCCTTCCCAAAAAGAAGAGGCTTTAGATCACTTATGTCTAATAAAACAGGCAAGCAGAATTAATATAAAAATACAAACCTTTGAGCTGTCACCATACATTCTGAACCAAAACCAGGAGGCAGATGAACATTTCTTTTTTGTTTTGCAATTAATTTTAAATAATATGCGATGTGCTCTGATCTGGTAATGATCCTACTTCTCCCTACTGGTTGATCCCCAAACTCTATAAGCTGAAGGAATGACAAAATTTGCTGTATTTCTACATGCATTACAGTGTGAGTCACAGTTAAACCATGCTCAGAATGAAGTATTCCTTGTAGGTGATGTGAAAAAATCTAATTTGGTGAAAAGCTGTTATGCTAAAATGATCAATCAACAATTCTATTAGTGTATTATACACTATCAGTGTATATCAGACTTCTTGACATGTTTTGGTGGCACATAACTTCTGTGAAGGCACCACCTACTTTGGGAATTGATTATTAACTTTAATCCATTTTTAAATTCTTAAAACAACATTTAGAAAATTTCTTCTTGAACCTTTCCATGACACCAGTGGCCAGATCTTTACAGGGGCTGCACAACTAAGATATGCCTGCTAACTCAGGAGGTGATAGAGCATTGATGTAACCACTATTCAAACTGGTTATCAACTCATTACAAAGTATTCCCCAAGCTGGGCAACTGCTGCACCAGAGCTTAGCATGGAATACACATGAGACGGTGATGCCAAAGCTCTGAAGCCAACATGGCTTTAGCCTCTTGCTGAAAGACAAAGTACTTGGGGCTGCTAAACACTTCTTGAAAGCCCCGGAATAAACCATCTCATCTCATCATCATGGTCCAAGCACCACTAAAAGAATTCCATTGTTCTTACTTTTTCCAATCAAAACCAACGGCACTTGGCACCCAAAATGTTCTTCCTTTGCTCCCAGAGCCGAAATGCCAAAAATGCTGTTTATTGATCTCTACCCCAAGAAGAAGGGACCAACTGCTCCATCTTTTTGTTACAGTACTAACTACGCTATGGGAAACTCAGTCATGCAGTGGCTTTGGATCCACAACCACCAAGTATTGCATTATGAAAAAAAGGAAACAAACCCTCCAAGGAAGAATGACTTCTGACCCAAAATTTCCCAGAGTTGCCCTAAGTCACATCAGAAGAGGCACAGGTAAAGAGCAATGAATTAACAACAGGTCTAAAGCATAATGCAACATAATTTCAGTTGTTTCTTAAAATAATCAGGCTCCAATACCATGTGAAAAATCCAAGAAGCATCTGCAATGACATTCCATACGTTCCAGCAGAAAGAGGAGGCGAGTGGAGGAGAATGGACAAAGAGGCACTAAGCCTTTGTATCGGCCTCCTGTTGCCCACACAATGTGCACTCACACTTACCTGACCAAGGGCAGGGAGCGTTGCATATGCCAAGGGCTGATTTAGCATTCCCTTCTGCTTCATGATGAGCATGCGTTTCTGCTCCTCGCTCAGGTGTGCCATCTGAGCTGGCATCTGCATCTGCTGAGACTGCTGCTGCTGCATGTATGGCATCATGGGGTTCTTCCCGGGATTTGCCATCGGTGGGGTCATCCTCTGGCTCAGCTCAGTATTGAAATGGGTCAGAGGTTTGGTGTTGCCATAAGAAAGCATATTGGGCTGTTTGCTCAAGGAGTTTGTGACCAGATTATTTGGCTGCTGACTGATCATGTTCATGTGATTTTGAGGGAGGTAGTTATTAACTGTGGTCTTCTGGGGATTGTTTGCCATAGGAGGCACTATTGGGTTTTGGTTGTTAAAGGCTTGAGAGTACATCATGGGACTATTTGGTTTGTCTGCACTGAAGGCTCCTCCGTAGGGGCTGGATGGAGGCCCCGCCGGTGACCAGCTGGAGGGCTGATTTGGATGCTGTTGCTGCTTCTGCTGCATGAGCTTGGCTCTTTGCTGCTGCTGGGCTGCCATCTGCTTGAGCTGCTCAGCTGGGGACAGGTCAGTGCCGGGCAGGCTCACCGGCCCAGGCCCTGATCCTGCCACGGCCGATGCTGCGTTCATCAGGAAGCCATTCCCGGAGCGTGCCTGCGTCTGTCCGGGCGTGTGGGCCTGGCCGGGAGTCTGAGGGGACTGGACCACACAGTTTGCTGGTGATCCAGCAGGGACCGGGGCTGGCGGTGCGCTGGATGCAGAAGCAATACTAGAGCCCGTGGAGGTGTTGGAAAATGGAGGACCGGAAGAAGATGGTCTGACCTGGGGAGAGCCTAATGGGACATGAGCAAATGGAGAATGGGATGGATCGCTCTTCACGCTCGCATTCTCCTGAGTCTCTGTGGCAGGCCTGGGAAACTCAGGCTCCTTCTTCTCTTCAAAGTCTTCATTGAACAAATCCTGTATATCATCTTCTGGGACGGTGTTTGCCAGCTCATCTATGAGTTCCTGCCACTCCTGGTCATTCAGGTTAATGTCTGAGAACAGCTTGTTTTGATTCGAAAGAGATGTTTCAGAAGTGTCTATGCAGTTGGAGTCATCCAAAGGCTCTTGCTTTAGTTCCTTGTTCTGCAGGATGTTAAAACTATCATCCAGCTCGTTGCAGCCATTAACAGGGAGCTTTATATCAGAAAGCCCACCATTTTCACCCAAGTCTTCTAGACCACTCCTGTGAGTTCCACTGTTCTGCAGGGGCAGGGGAGCTTTCATGTCAAGCTGGTGTAGAGGAGAAACAGCAGGCAAAGGCAGATTAATGGGCAAGCTGTTGATTGCCTCAATGCCTGGCACATCCTTTCGTGTCCGCTTGCCGGTTGGAGAGAAGTTCCCATCACAAACTCCGTTCTGCTGTTCTCCATTGAGAGGTGAACGTGCGCCTTCCAACTTCCTTTTGACTGTCTCTTGAAGCTTAAAGAAAACAAGAGGAAAGAAAAAAATTAACCATTTGCAGATGTAAAAGAAGTGCTCATCAGCAATATGACAAGATACTCCTCATCAAGCCAGTGACAAAAACTGATTAGGAAGTTTCTCTGATTTCATTCTTATTCCTTGATCAATTTGAAAACACAGTCTAAAAAACCCCAAACAACCAAACACCTCCCCCTGTCCCAAACCAAACCTTCCCTTGACTAGGAAATCAGAACTGTAAAACATGTCTGTGCTTTCCAAGCTGAGTCCGTACTAACTTCCAAGAAATTTAGGGAGCAAGTTGACTAATTCAACATTTTAGTGCCTAATACAGGGATGAGATTTAAACAGTGTGCCTAACACAGTGAGGAGTCTTAAACTGGAACAAGAAAAAGAAAAAAAGGCATCACTAAAATTTACTATTCACTCTGGATTTTTTTTGTTGGAAGTTTCTAGAAGTTTCTTAAAAAATAACTGCAATATAATTGATTGACTACTTATATTGAAACGTGTGAAATTTTTTTAACGTAGTTTCATTTGATTAGCCCTGTGTTCTTGGCTAACATATTGAGAATCCCTTTTAAGGGAGAAAAAAAAATCCACCCTAGAAAATAGAAGACACTTTGCATAGCATTAACTCAATCAAATAATGAAAAAAAAAGGAAATCAGCTATGCGCTAGGAGCTAACATAAAACATAAATAGCTAACAGAAGTAATAGCAAGGCAAGTCTACAGAAAAGTAAATAAATTTGAATATAAAAACTTTATAAAAAAGAGTGTATTAACATCAGCTTTAAGTCAGGTTACAGAAACATATCAAAGAACTGTAGCAAGCAACAGTCCTCCCCACTCACACGCAAGCTGAGCCCTTTACTTATGTACTAGGCTAAAAAAAGCATCTTTCTTCAGCTGAGGCAAAAAACAATAGTGGGGAGGGGAGGAAGCAAAGAGGTCACAGCTCTAGCAAACGCCTTTAGGACACACTTGCATCCTTGATACTAGAACAATAGAAGACAAAATACTGAAAGATTTTATCAGTTTTTAAAGTATTCTTACTGGTAGGAAAGTCCCAGATATGCAACTCCACCCCTTCCCTAACCTAGAGGTCCTCAGCCTTCTTTCTTCTCACAATCCAGATCCCATTTATTTCTCTCATTCCAGAGGGCTGGCTCCCTTTTCATCCCATGTGTGAGACAGGCAAGCAAATCCGTATCTTGCCCAGGTTTTGGAGGGAGTGGTTCTGGGAAGGCTGTGCCCTTCTCCTACCCCTCAGGCCAGCCTGACCTCTTTCAGCACACAATGCAGAGAGATGTGGCCAGCACAGGCATTGCTGCAACCGCAGCTGAGCATGCATGGGATGCCAAGGTACCGGTGAGGCTGCTCTTTGGCAGAGAACCAAGCAGAAAGGCAAGGCTATGAGTCTAAGCAGACCATCAATTCCTTGATTTGCACTGGAGCAATGTGGGAAAATAATTAACAGGTGAATAAGAGTCCCCAGTGGGTCACTGTTGGCATAAGTGACCGAGACTCTGCTGCCTGTCTTGCGTTGCACAAAGCCAGTGTGTGCCAAGCCTCCCCCAGGCAGAAATTCCTCCAGCCTCATGGCTTCTGTGGTGCCACATAGACCAGCTGCTCTGGTAACCACAGCCTCTGCCACATGGCTGGTCTCCTCCTCTGGTGTCTGGTGTTAAACCCCTGAATTAGGAGAGTTGTGGACGTTTATCTTGGAGATGAGAAAGTTCTGGGCAGACCTTTATAGCACCTTCCAGTACCCAAAGGGCCTATGAGAGAGCTGGAGAAAGACTTTCTGCAAGTGATAGGACAAGGGTAATGGCTTCAAACTGACAGAGGGTGGGTTTAGATTAGATATTAGGAAGAAATTCTTCCCTGTGAGGATGGTGAGGTGCTGGCACAGGTTGCCCAGACAAGCTGTGGATGCCCTATCTCTGGAAGTGTTCAAGGTCAAGCTGGATGAGGCTCTGAGCAACTTGGTCTAGTGGAAGGTGTCCCTGCCCATGGCAAGAGAATTAGATGATTTTTAAGGTCCCTTCCGACCTGGAGCATTCTGTGAATTTATGCCTATGCAGCTCTCTAGCAGCTGGCCATACTCTTGAGTCTCTCCCCTCCCCAGTTTCTGGAGATGAGGCAACAGCATGGCCAGTGGTTTGCACCAAGAAGTTCCTCTCCCTGTGTTGCAGGCTGTGATGTGGAACTTTGCAGCAATGTGGGGGTCGAGAAGGCTGTGAGCATGTTTTGGGCCTCCCTATCAAGTCCCTGTCTCTGCATTCCCACTCCTCTCCCAAATGCAGCAGCTCTTGTCCCCATGAGCTCCACAGATGCAGGTGAGAAAGCACACTGTGCCACTCTCTCTAGATTAAAGCCTGGCATAGTCAGGTTTGGCAACCACAGTCTGCAGGAACCCACCAGGCTGCAGAGCACGGAGCCCTGCAGGAAAGCCTCCATCACCTCCTCATCTCTCTGTGCCACGGCAGCAGAGCTCTGCTGGCAAGAGGTGCTTGCCCAGAGGTAGTAATTGCCTCAATCCATGCCAGTTAGCAGCCATGTGGAACGGAAGTCCAGGACCAGTGTGAAGGATCAAAATCAGATCTCACAAGGGGACTTATGATATGGCTCTCACCTCTGCTGCCTCCCTCCCCTACAAACCCGTGTTAAGCTGAACACCAGTGTGTTGCTATAGGACACGAAATGAACAATGCTCACTTGGGTCGAGTTCAGAAGCAAAAAAGGGGCAGTTTATTTTTCTGCTTGGGATTTGTATAGTTTTCTGACAAGGACTACAGATTGGAGGATGAGGTTGCCACCTCTCCAACCCCACTGGTCCGACTAGAAGTCCATCATCTGACTCCTCTTTAGAGAAAGGAATGATAACAAAAGGAACGGTTGCAAAAACATCACTCTGTTTACATGAAATCTGTGAGAAACTCCACTAAAGAATGCAAAAACATCAGAAGGCTAAAAACGTCAGAACAACACCAGTGTGTTGCATTACAGCTCCCTACTGCTTTTGGAGTTGTGCATCTGGTGTGCTGCAGAATCCTATAGCTGAGTTAGTTCCATTCAACTTTATATAACCCTGGATTGGACTCTGGAGCCAGGAAAGGATGATACAGATGTGGTAATGACACCACAAGTACAACAGCACAGCTCCAGGGCAAGAAAAGAAAGAGCACGAGCTGGCCTCCAGTGCAGGTGGTCAGTTGATACAATGGGTTAAAACAGCATGTTTGAATATTGCCCCTAATGGGCCACTCACACAATTTGTAACTGAAATCACCCATTTGAACTCCTAAGCCATCTCACTACAAAGTCACTATTGACCCATCAGAAAAACATTCCCCAAACAGCAAGTGACTCATGATCAAGCTCAATGGGCATGCACAGGCAAAACCAGGATTTGACAAAATGTTCAAAATGTGTTGTGGCCTTTACCCCAAGTCCATATTGACCAAATGCTGGGCTAAAGTAAGAACAGGACCTGGTGGCAGACTTCTCATCATGAAGTAAAGTTCCTATAAGGAAAAGATGGGGGAAAAGTTTGTCCTAATGACAAGGGAAGCAGTAGTGAGAGTGATTATCTCCTGAGGAATACAAGTCAACTGACTCCATATGTTTTGCAAGCTTGAATGAATACTTTACAAAAATATTGGTAAGAGTGATATGCTTTTACATGGTTTCATACTTTCATGTTTTAAAACATTTACTATTTTATCCTGAATCTATCACCTTATTTGTATAAGAAGTCTACCAAAAGAATCAAAACTATCTAATGGCAAATAACCAAACCTAAAAGTATCAGTTCCTAAAGTTTCATCATGTGCTGGAACTTGGATATCCCCCTGTACAAATATTCAGTGATTTTAGTGAAAGTAAAAGGAGGCCCAGTATATAAATATACATAATCATGTTTATTACGCATTACAAGAAAAAGTCGCTTGACATGGAAACTGTTTTCTATCAAATAAGAAACATACAGAAGTTGTGCCTTGCTGCAAAAAGAAATTAAATTAAACCTATTCTAAGATTTCTAACCTCCACATTGTTCTTCAGAGACTTTAGGATTTGGGGGTTAAAGAACTAATATTTTTATTTTCTTTGTTTGCTCATTGAAAAACTGTAGGTAGACAGAAACTTAACATGAAAGGTTTGTTTTGAAGGCAGCATGCTGGGTACAACCTTTGCAGGTGGGGAAGCCCTTGACTCCAGCATTTTGGGGGAGTTGGGAGCCATAACAATACATGCATCTCCTTTTTCTGAAGTAGAACATAGAAATATTCTTATCAAATTATTTCAATGAAAACTTTCCTTTTCATACCTTGATTTCATTCCCAATCACCATATTAACTCTTGAATGGTTTGGGTATCCTACACTGAGCATATACTGGCCAACAGTTTGCCACCACCAGGCTTCCACTGTGTCTTAGACTAAAACCCCAGCACTTCCCCTTCCCTCTATAAACACAATCCCTGAAGTAAAATAGTATCTTTTAAAGTATCCTCCCTCTCCTTTTTAGTACAAGTACACAGTTTGTGCATGTTTTACAGCATGCATTGTGAAGATATTAGCAGGAACTGAGAGATTTATGTCTAAGAGCAGAAGACTCTTGACACCAAAAATCAAAATAAAAGGAAAATACTGAAATAAAACAACCCCCTTCCAGCTTCATAAGCCTTTGGCTTCATTCACACAAAATATTTGGCTGATAACTCTCCATTTCACTGCAGTTTTCTACCCCAAAGCACAAGAGGGTGAAGACTCTCGATTCTTTATATGCCTTTGGAAAAACTCCAGCTGCAGAGTGAGAAAAGGTCAAATTTTGGCAGGTTGACTTTTTAAATGACTTTCAATTGGAGGAGAGGCAGGGGGACAGAGGCTGTGCACGCAAACACACAGCGACCCGAATGGTCTAATCCAGCCCATCCTGAAATCCTGGGCAGAGTTCTCGGACATGCCATGACAGACCCCACAGATAAACAGGAGTGTGTGGAGGCTGTCAGCAGGGCTTTCATCTGTGAGGAGAAGCTGCTCTGCTTCATCTCACCAGCAGCAATTCATTTTTCAAATGAAATGAGACAGAGGTACTGTTGTTATAGCAACAGCCGAGCCACTCAGCAGCCCATCCTCCACCGTGGAGCTGCCTTGGGTGGGCGGCTGTTCCAGTCCTACACAGGGAGTGACTGGGGCTGTGGCAGCAGAATATCCCTTCACTGCTCCTTAAAAAAACCCCACAAAAACCAGAGGCAGATGGGGAAGCCCAGAAGCTAAATTCTCTCCATGCCAGTAGAAGCTGGACGTGATTCACAGGGTCTAACACAGATCCACTTCTCTGCGAGCCCTCACAGAGGAGATGTCACTTTTACAGATGTTTTTGTGTCACAGGAGGCTGATGTCACTTTTACAGATGTTTTTGTGTACCAGCTACACGTAGCCAATGACTTTCCTCTCCCTAGGGCTGCTCCAGCCACTTCAATACAAGACAAGGGCAACAATTCTGAGAGGTCTGGTCCACTTGGCTCCCCAGCTCTGCTGGAATGTGCCCTGCTCTGGACCTATCTTTGCTCCCTGTGGGAAAGCAGAGAAACTAGCCAAAGCCCAAAGTCCATCTTCCTCAGAGAATATGCATGTTTACAAAAACCAATAGCTATTATCATCTCCACATGCTCCTCTGTCACTTTCTGTTAAAAATTCATCTTTTCAGTTCTTCATGTTGAATCAGTCTGGCCCACCAGCCATCATGACCTTCAGTGCCTTTCCATGAAATGAATTGAAGTCTTGGGCCTTTCTCCAGGGTTTCTACTCTCTCTTCCACCAGTGTGTCTGTTCCTGAGTTTGCCCCCCCCGCTTTCTTCTCCCTTCTTCTCCCAGAGCTTCTCCACAAAGATCTTGATACTTCTTACCTCCAACAGGGAGTATTTATCATGAGCTCTGCCAAACACCATCCCAATTCAGCAGTCTCCAGCCTGCACTGTAAAAACTGAGTCAAGTTTGCTACCTAATTTCTTGTGCTGCGCTCAAATCCTATCAACAGTTTAGGAAGTGTCCCAGGAGTGACTATGAAGTGACAGTAAGCAAGTGGATTTGACATGAGAGCATCTAAGATCAGTAAGGAATAATCAGCATTGCCATTTGCCTGCCAGAAATTCAGCTTCAGCATTTGAAGGGATTTTTGCACACACCTCCTTGCTGTATCACCTCTGACACTGCCATTCAAAAGTCAGTGTTGCCAGAGCGCCACTGCCTGAGGTACAGCCACATCTTGTCACCACTGTTTTAAGTGCCCCAGCTCCATAGTGGCCTTCCAATTACACTTGCTGCAGTGTCCTGCAGAGGTGGTGGGGAGCAGAGGACAGCCTTTCAAAAATTCCTGTTGGAGCTGAACTCAGACAAGCAGCCAAGCAACATGAAGGTGAGTTACAGATCACCACTTCCCACAAATGAAAGTATTTCATCCATCCAACCACTCCCCTACTCTCTTAATTCCTTCATGCTGCTGAAAGCATGGCACTGATGCCTGCTAACTCGCTGGATGAAGCCTGAAGTAGCAAATCGATTTTGGAGCACAATTGTTCGTTTAAAGCACATGCTGTGTTTCTCCATGCTAGGCCTGACTGCCCAGCTCTTGTTGGTCAAGGCAATGTTTCAAATATACAGGAAATTCACGTTGTGAAATCTGTCTGAAGTTGGTAAAATCTCATCCTGCCAACCTAGCCAGTAACCTGTTCAACTCTGCAGGCTCACATAGTAACCTCTGCCTCAGGAAAGGGGTCAACCTTCTGCCCCTTACCCTGCAAAGGGCTGTGAGGCCTCTTGTCATCACCCTTGTTCTTGCTATCAGTCACCAGAAGAACAAAATACCTCCCAGTAATAGTAAAACTATGATCAAGGTGCTGGGTAAACTTGCAAGAGTTAGCAGAGATGAAAACAATTCACTTCCTCCCATTTTAGCCAGTCAGACAGGAAGGGTTGCTCTCTGAAGAGTGAGAGTAAAGAGTTGTGGTGACTGAATGCAGAGCTGCCAGCACAGCCCCCTTGCTAGAGCTGCCTGCCACCTGTCAGGGCCCCAGCCACCAGCAGGAACTGGATCACACTGGGACATCAAGCAGAGAACAGGCAAGGGTAACAAAAAAAGGCACTGCATGAGAGCAAAATAGCAACAGCATTAGGGAAGTCAAACCAGGTAAATTCTGTGACTGCACCTGCCCTCAATCAGCCAGGTAAGGATGCTGGGGTGTGCTAAAGCAGCTTGAGAAAAGCTGAGTGCAAAGACATTGCACAGCAAGTTTAAATTAACTTTAGAGCACAAATTATTTCATGAATGGAATGCTGTTATCACTGTCGAAGAGCTTTCCTGCTCCAGTCTATGATCTGCATGGTTTACTCCTCTTCAGAGCTAATTTAATCCTGCTTTGGCCCAATGGGGTAAACACTGGCAAAGCAGCAACCTCACTGCTTTGGGAGTGCCAGCACTGCTCCATCTGTGCAAAAATCTTAGGAAGGTGGTAAGAGCCTATAAGTTGAACTACTGAGCTGGCAGTGCCTACTCCTGCCTCTCACACCCAGCAGCTGAGTTCTGCTCTCTCTGAAGTTGTCCTTGCAGATGGCATGAGCTGCATTTTCAAGATGTGTTATGAGGATTTAGTCAGGCAGCCTTCAATTGACTTGTTTGGGAGTTGTTCTGATAAGTCTTCACCCTTTCCAATCTGCTTTGTATCTGGACAGAAGAGAGGGTAATGATAAAAAGCAGACACTGGGGATTATTAAAGCTGTGCTTCCCAAAGAACTACAAATCAGGGTAGAAAAGAAATGCAGGAACCTCTTGTGTTTTAAACTAAGAAGCAGCAAAACAACACACACAGTGTTGTTGCACATGCACCATGGCTCCTCAGTAGCTCTTTAAACTGTGTATGTGACATTAGGAATGATTTCCTGGGGAAAATCTTGTCCCGGTTCATCCTTGGATGAGCACAAGTTGTAGCAGGCTAGTGAAGTATGATGATGGCATCCTGCCTGCCTAGCAAAGGGGTATGTGAGACATGAAAGCATTCCTGTCCTCTGCAAAGGAGGAGCAGCTCTGTGACACAGCCTCTCCTTTGCTTGTCATTAAGGCACCCAGTAGGATGCGAGCTCTGTTCCTGACTTCAGAACTGACAGACTAAAACCTTGTCTAACTGATGTAAGGGAAAAGCCCTTCCTATGCTTAGGGCAAGCAAATTACCTTCCAGCTGCTTGCAAAATACTGCCATGGCACAATCTACATACATAATGTATTACTCCAGAATATTCTCAGAGAAACTCCAAAGAGCGAGCCAGAAGAGATGGTGAAGGCATGACAGTAGACCCCTGGTGACACCATAGATTTCCATGAGCTTCCACTGGATCTCTTTTACTACCAAAGCCTGCCTAGTGCATGATCTCTAGAAGACAGATAGCAAGCTGACAGAAGGCTGTACTCAGAAATGGCACAGTTGTCTTCCATTCAGGTCACTGGTATTAACTCCCAACACAAGTCACCTCATGGCAACATAGTTACTTGTTCCATAGGTGCATGAAGCGGCACCTTCCAGTTCCTGAAATCAGTGTGAGCTAGGTAATTTCAGGGATTCTTCCATATAACTAAGTTCAAGTTTATGCTTTTTGAAGCAAAGTGTTTCATACAATTGGAAAAGGAAGGAAATGAGAGCCATATAGTCTATACACTGTACCTGTTCAAGCCCACACATTTTAGTCACTCTCTTGGGGTAACATCATAAATGAAACTGCCACTTGAAAATAATTTAAATATCAAATTAACAGATTTCAACAACTAACACATTAAAAAAAATCTTGTGAATCAGTCATACTGTGCTGCAAACAAAATGGTGAATTTAGCCTCTTCCCCATCTGTTCCCTGTGCCTGAATGGGCAGCTTGGCTGAGGACATGGGTCAGCTGAAGATTTCTCTGCAAGGACAAATACCTTTAAAGGAGTGCAGGTTATCTAAGATTGAACAATTAATGATACAGTAAGTATTGCAAAGGAGACCCAAGCATGGGGGAAGGAGAGAGAAATGAATGTTTTGCATGGTAATTAATTCTAATATTTTTCTACATTTTAATTGTTTGCATAGTAATGAGACATATCTTTTGGGGAAAGGAAAAAAAGCCAACATGGGACAGATGAGTTTGGAAATAAGTTTGTGCTAAGCTGCTGACCATTTAAAAAATAAATAATAAAACCAAATAACTGAAGATCTCAAAATAGAAAATATGTCAGAGACAGCTTTTTCCTTCAGTCAAACAATTCCCTGATCAGCACAATCAGCTTGATCCATCTCTAGGAAAGAACAGCAATGCAGGAACTGGTTGCTCATCTTGACTTTGCACATCTCTTTAAAAGAACACAGGCAGCAATAGTTTTGAAACACTCTTGGACAAAACCCATGGCTCAATTCTGGGAGGTGCTGAAGCCCTTGGTTCACAGAACCATGGAAAGGTCTGGGTTGGAAGGGACCTTAAAGAGTATCCTGTTCCAACATCCCTGCTATGGGGATAACATCCCATGGGTTGTTTAGGGCCCCATCCAACCTGGCCTTGAACACACCCAGGGTGAATCCCATTAAGTTCACTAGGAAGTAGGAATGCATTGATAAGGCCATTTCTTCTGCATCCAGATTTTTTCAGAGATAGACACCATGTCTGATGGAACAACTCCTCTTTGCATGCATTTTTTGGTTTCAATATAAATGATAGCCAGTACTGGGGAAAAAAAAAATGCAGCATCACTGAAGATCTGTGAAGAATCTGAAGACTCAAGAAATCAAACGACTGTATAGGATGCCACAGACATGTTCTGAATTATTCTGAGCACAGTTTGGGAGCTATTTGCCATGGGCTAAAGGCCAGACAGCACTGAACAGCAGATTTGCCCTAAATATGGCCAAGTAAACCATACAAACTTTGGCTCTTTGTGGCCTCAGTACCTTCACCTCAAGCTGACCTCAGGTCCCACAGAGGCACACAGCACAACTAATGGAAAAGCAAGTCTGGTCTCCCAGCTCCCAGCAATTACCAGAGTCAGACTCACAAGGCTGGCGCTGCTGTGTGGGGTGAACTGCAAATGTACTCTTTAAGTCTACTGATGAAGTGTAAAGGAAAAGATTTTAAGCAAATGAAGGCCCTGATTCAGCACAATATTTAGCACATGGTTCACCTTGAGTACATTAGGTAGCCAAAAATACAAAGAATGGTTTATGCAATGAATGACAACATCAGACCAAGACCTTTGCTTAGGTCTTACCTTCTTTATTTCATCCACAGCAGCTGTCTCCATCCCAGGATAAACCTCTTCCTCTCTCCCATCCTACTCTAATATACATACACAGTGTTGAACTTATGGCAGCAACAGCAGGAAGATTCCCAAATCCGAGAGGTGTGTAAGGCTTTGAGATCTCTCCACACAAACCAAAAAGATTACCATGAGAAAGGTGGGCAGCGTTCTGCCAGACAGGTCACATTCCCAGTTAGCTGTGGCCATGCACCACATTACAACCAGGCGCTTTTATTTTATTTTATTTGTGTATTTTGCAAACAGCCCTACAAGGGAAGGAATTGCAACACATAATGCTATAGATGTCTGTACATTCCCAGTGTACACAACACAGGGGCTGTTTAACTTTTTTCCTTTGGCTGTCAAAAAAAAATTCCCTGGTTTTTCCACACAAGTGCACACATGCATGTGTAGTCACTACCCATGATACTCACGTGGGTTTTAATCTCAGCAATCTATGCATGCTAAGCATATATTAGCAGCTAATTAAAATTAAATTTAGACTTCAAGTCTCATTCACCACTGAAAGTTTGTGCCCTTAACAGTGCTAAATAAGTGCAAAGTAAAGACCAAGTCACAGAGAACACCACGGTTCTTTTCTAAACCCCTTGAAGCACTAGACATCATAGTTTGCTGTTAGATAAGCCCAGAAATGCATTATAAGCCAGTGTGAATTCATACAATGGACTTCCACTAATCTTATTTTTCTTTCTAAAGGAGTTGTCCTTCCCTCCTTTTTCTCCTGTTGTAGGAAAGATAAGCCAATAAGCCACGTAGTACTAAGTGCTTTTAATTTGTTAGTCTGAAGACACAGTACTCTTGGTCTACTACCAGAATTATATGGATTTTGGTCTCAGAGAAAAGCATAGGTGAGATGAATCTAAAAACAAAAACAAACCTAACTGAGTGTCAACCCATCCTACCTCCCCAATCACTTATCACTTAAATGGTGACATTCAGATGCAAACATATATTAAACCTCTAAATTTCACTTCAGAAAACAGAGCAGGGAGCTGCCTAAAGCTGTATATCAAGTCAGTGGCATGGTTAGAATTAGACTCAAATCTCCCAAATCCTGTCCCCAGCCAATGGGAATACAAAGTTATCTTGTCAGCTCAATGTGTTTTTATGTCTCCTTTTTAAATTATTCAGGACAATGAAAGGGTGTGTACAGCTGTGGACAGGACATGGAGTCTGGGAACTGTTGCAGGCACTATATGAAAGGTGTAGGCAAAACCAGGTCAAGTCATTCCAGTCTTAAGAATGCAATTCATACCCTCTATACCAGGCCAAGATGGGAATGAGATAAATCATGCTCCAGAAAGGGGTGGTTTTGGTTTTTTGGTTTTTTTTTGGTTTTGGTTTTTTGTTGTTGTTGTGGTGGTTTTTCTTTTTTTTTTTTTTTTTTTTTTTTTTTTTTTTTTTTTTTTTTTTTTTTTTTTTTTTTTTTAACTGACCTTAAAGGGAGCCTTGGTAACTAGAGGAAAAAAGACACATCCACAGTCAGATGCCTCCACCTGGACCCTCCCCAAGTCACTCTTATTTCCCCAGTCACAATTAGGGCACTAATTACATGCTACTGCTGTTGACATCTGTGTTTAATAACGATTTCTGTGTGGATTGGGTCTTTCCCCCAGTTTCATTTCCAGAGGCTTCAGTTTTGTTCCACTAAACTCTAAGAAAATAAGCTTGAAATCTTCATCGTTTGGCCTATAGTAATGATACTACATTTACTGTTGGAAAAGCTGTTACTTTCTTGCCTTGCCAAAGGAAAGAAGGTTGTGCAGCTCCAAGTTCTTGCTTAGTAACTAACTTATATGTTTAATCACTTCAGGGTTATTTAAGAGAGGCAAGGAGAAGGGGAGAGCTAGCAGGAGGAGCTTCAGTTTAAATCCCAGATAAACAGTAAGTAGTGTTACAACCATGATGGGCTAAGCAAAGTCTATAGAGAGGGGGAAAAAAAGTATTTTTAATTAGACACACAGGGAACCATAGACAAGGTTTGGGGTAAGCAAGCACTTCCTCCTTCTTTAATGACAATTTTAGTAACCTTAATAACAACTGTAACAATGAGCAAACATGCTAAAGAAATTATATCAAATCACGTAGATATCGGCATATGGGATTGTGTGCAAATCTGCTGTGTGATACAGTTTCCCATAGTACAAAATTTGTTTTTAAAGGAAATACATGGGCAGCAAGTTGAGGTTTTTCCTAGGGCTATCTACAAAACTTCTTTATTTTTCCTCCCTTCTTCTAAGCTTTTCAAAACAGTCAAATGAAAATAAAAGCCTGGCAATTAGCATATTTCAGAATTACAGTCAGGGCACAGCTTTAAAATGCACAGCTGCCTGAGACTGACTTTTTTTCAATGCCAGGTGGATGATATGAAGCCAAGAACTACCTTGAATAGTGCGGGTCCTGATGGCTGTAGGATTTGCAGGGGACCATGATTTCACTATATCTGGGGATGTAAGTCATTACTACTTTCTTTTTTTTCTTTTTTTTTTCCCCCAAAAGCTTTCTAATATTGCCAAACTTCTAATTCAGACCTGCAATAATCACATTAGAAACACTGCAAATACACAGGATTTTCCTGACTCATCAGTAAAGTAGTGACAGCCTTCTCCTCTCCCTGCTAATGAGAAAGGACTGCAGTGCCTGGAACTAAAGCAGGTATTTTTCCCATTGAGTGTTCCCAATGTCTCTCTACAGCAATATAACCTACTCAATGAAGTTTTCTCTGTCCAGGGCATGGAAATGTTACCAGACAGAGAACTATTAAGTGGGGCCCGGGTAAAAGGCTCCCTAAGGAGCTGCAGGGGAACACAACAGGGCAGAGCAGCCTTCTTGAGAGTGCCATCTTCTCAGGTAGCTACTGTGGAGCAGAGGTTCAAATCACAAGGATTCAGACTAAACGGCAGAGATTCTCCTCTTGGTGCCAGCGCAGGAGGGCTGCAGACAGCCTATGTGCTCTGGCATTCCTGCCCCCAACCTCTCCTAGTAAAGGTATACATGCAGCAGTCCTCCCTGGGGATAAAGCTGCTCTTGTGCTGCTGCCTAAGAGCTCCAAGTGGTCCCTGCCTCCTCTGCTTTCCCAGTGCTCTGCTGGAGCCATGGAGCTCTCACCAGAGTGGCAGCAGTGATGGGAGGAGGCTGCGACCATTGAGTGGCAAGGTGCCGCGGCAGAAACATGCAGTGATGTGAGGCTGCAGGGAGCTGGGTGTGAAATGTGCATCAGGCAGGTGGGAAACATTTGCTTCCCCCTTGCACAGTCCCATCTTTTTCCCTCTCCTGTCCCAGCTCAGGTCCCACAGCCTCATAGTGTGAGCCTTCTGTGCAGCCTCGAGTTTTGTGGCTGCAGAAGGGAAGGCAGCCTTAGAAAATGAACCTTTCCTGTGACAGCTACAGGGCCTCTGCTTGCCTGCTGTACGCTCATAGTCTGCCAACAGCCTCTCCCCACTTTTCCCACTACTTTCTTCCCAGCTCTGCTGCTGTTTACAGTCTTGAATAAAGCCATGAGAAAAACTGACCTCATTAGCAGTTTCCTCAGAAGGTGAATTGGAGCAGGTCATTCATCTCCTCCAGCAATTTTCAAACTCACACGAAAAACACAGAAGGAGACAAAGCCTAGGGTTGCTCCAGGAATTCCCTCTACCACCGATGAGAGGAATGTGCATAACATGCCCCCTATATGCAGTGCAAACAAGAAGCTTCTGCTACAGCTCTTTTCTTGGCTTTCCTCATTTCACTCCAAGAAGAAACCTTCTTCACATATGCAAGGGGCTGTAAAAGCAAACTGTGTACAGATGGGCTCAGGAAGAGATTCTTAGGCCTGGGATAGCTGCAAAATGTGCCAGGGAAGGCTGACTGTGTGCCTGCTCTGTTTCTTACACTCTGCCTGCTCACTGAGAGGACACTGGGCTAAATGCCCCTTTGAGACGACCCAGTACAACTGTTCCTATACCCACAGTGTTTGCAGAAGAAATGCTACTTAGAAGATCTTTACTGAAATAAAACAAACAGAACCCTCCCTCTACCAGATTTTCCAAGTTCTTGTTATGAAGCATTTTGATAATAATCAATGATTAACAAAGCAGCAGCTATATGATGCAATGTGGTAGAAACTCATTTCCAGCAGCCTCCAAATAAAGAGGAATTGGTACAAAATAACAACTTTAAAGCAATCCTTTGCTTCACTACTTTTTGAACATGGACTGAATGTCAGGTTGTGGTCATCTGATCAGAAGACAACCAATTGACCATACTCTCTTCTCTTCCTCTGTTCATCCTCCACCTCCACCCAAAACATGCAGCTCCAACACAATCAAAACCTACCTGTCTGATTTTGGAATTTGAAAGACTGTTATTACAATTTGGAAGGAGGAAGAACTGTGATAACTACCACATCAAACATGAGGAGGCATAAGTCAGCAATTTTAGCTGTTAGAATCTCAACATCCTTTGTAAAGAGAACTGCTCTCACTAATATCCAGTGCATAAAATGTAATTAAAAACGATTTTAAAAATGTATAATGAGTTTCTATTTCACATGGAAAGTGAAAGACACCAGTAGGAGCCACTGATGAGAGAGCCTTGAGGCCAAAATCTTCAATGCGCTGAGGCCCCTGATACAAATGATGATGTCCTGTCAAAAAATTAGGTTTTGCTAGAGAACAGACCAGTAACATCATAGATAAAAGTCACAGAACTGATAAAAGTCACTTAGGAAAATGTGAATTGTCAAGATACTCAAAGTGCATTTTCTCTGCCTTGTATGTGTAATGGGATCCTCTTTGAAAATTAAATATAACAGAATTCAATTAAACAATAAACACATTATTATTTTTTAAATATAGCAGAATAAACATATGGAGATGCTAGAAAGACAAAGAGACTATTTTTCCTTTATCCTAGCTTTTCTTACTTTTCACATATGATGCTGTGACTCGAATGAACTCCACATAAATTCTGAATATAAAAAGATCACCAAATTAATTTTTAATAGGGAAGGAGAAGAAAATCAACCTCGTTGTCAGAAGTTGAACTCCATTCCTCAGAATGATTAGTTTGGCCACTGGAGGGCTCCAATATTGTTTCATAAAAGCAAAAGAAAGTTTACTAGGAAGAACAAACACATAACAAATAACCTGGGCAATAAAGTTCAAACATAATAAGCAGTCTGAACCAAGATCTATGGGCTTGCATGCATTTCGTAAGAGTCAGGACTAATTAAACTCTTGTTTTGCTCTTGTAGCATAAAAGGATTTGAAGAAGAAGGATTTTCCTACAGTTTGGCTATAAATGTCTCTTCCAATATACCACCTATTCCAAAGGGTTTTGTATGCAACAGAAGAATTAGTAGATGTCTGCAGGAAAGCAAAATCCATAGGTTTTCTTGGGACATGCTAGGAAAACACTTCTTTATGGAAGCCCAGTGCTGCAGAGTACAAAAGAAGCACATTCTTTGTCCCTCTCATGACTCCACTCTTCCCAATGAAAGTTTAGCAACTCAGCAACTGGGAGTACAGCAGCCTGCTCCCACTACATAAAGTCCTTGACTGTTCTTCTTTAGATAAGCCATTGTTGGGAACTGCCTTTTATTTTTTAAGAGTATTTATATGTTCAGGTACAGAAAGTCAAGGAATAACTGGCTCTAAAACGAACGAGTCTTTTCCCAGTAACATGGCAGTGAAGATCTTATCAGAAAAATGTTATGTGGTCCTACAGAAGCAAGTACAGGCACTGATATCAGTTGATAAGCTAATGACTGCAGCTTATCAGCTGATAAGCTAATGACTCCAGCAGCGCTCCAGTGAAGGATAAAACAAAAGCGATTTCAGTATAGGAGCATGAGAAAAAGTATTTTGGACATCATTCTACCTACAAACTTATGTGAGGGGAAAAAAAAGTCTAAGTACTCCCTGGACTCCCCAGTCCTTCCAGTTGGGGAGGGTGGTGGGCTGAGATGGGCTGAATGTTGGAAGTTTCACAGAGAGCCAAACTTTACAATTGACTTAAGCAGTGATGGAAATAAAGGTTTATTGGAAATATTGAAAGATACTAGTGGGTACTATGATAAGCCCAACTGAGCACTGTTCTTGTTTGATGAAGTGCACTGCATTGGGCTGATGCACAAAGCATCATGGTTTGCTGGCACACAATATTTTTTTTCTGCTTCTTCAATGTAAAGGAAAAAAGGAAAAAAAAAGGAGGGGAAAAAAGAAGAAAGAAGAAAAAAAAAAAAGAAAAAAGCTTGCTTAAAATATCCTTGCTGCTCTCCTGTAGCCCTTTCCTATCCAGCACATCAGACATTAATGCCAATCTTCTGGGAGACTGCAATTCGAAGATAATGAGATATTAATGAGCTTTGCACGTGTCCCCAGTCGCAAGTGTTCCCCCCCTCCGCAGCTCATTTCTCACAAACCTACAGAGATGTTTTGCTTGTTTTCCTGACACTGCAGTTGTGACTCCCCCATCCTGCCCCCCCTCTCGGCAAACCCTGCTGCACCCTTGTCCTTAAGCTGCCAGCTCTAAAGAGCACCAAATGGGCTGGCACTGTCTTGTTTCCTGGACTAATGGATGCTTGTTTAAACACTGGAGCTGTTTGCATTGCTGCGGCTCACTGCATGTTAAACACAGCTCTCTGAAACCCTACGCCAATCCAATAAAGGTATCAGCAGTTCAGCGTGGGGAGGCAATTACTATAAAGTCCCAAGTGTGCCTTCTAAGCTCAAGGAAGGGAAATTTGATTGAACAACTAAAAGCAAAATCTGATTTCGGTTCGGCATCACTAGGAAGACACGAGGTTTCACTGCAGCCAGGCCTGCGGAGGGCAGGAGGAAGTTAATGGGTGAGCTGGGGAGAGCATCTGCACATTGTTAAGAGGGCTTTAAAGCTGGCCTGGTAGCAATGCTCTCCTACCTCCACAGAGATCCTTCCCTCTTCATCCAAATGCAAAGTTGTGCTCTCTTTCCTCCCCACCCCCACCTTTCCTTTTTTTTTTTTTTTTTAAATTTTAAATTATATGCTGCCAATTTTGTTTCATCTTTCATTGATTCTTGAAACAATTCTTCCCCTGGTAAAGGTCTTTCCCTCTGTACAAAGTCATTGTCATATCAAAGGGGAAGTGTTACACAGGAGCAGCTATGAGAGAGGGCTGATAGTAACCAAAAATAATCTGTGCTTCATTGGGAGATGAAAAAAAAAAAAATCCAAATCTCAGACTAATGATAGTCAATATTTCAATGGACCTGCTCTTTACCTGGCTGAGGGCAGAAAGTCAAGGGAGAAAGAAGACGCATTTCAGTTCATTTAATCCACAGAAACAATGCTGTTTTAAAGTGTTCTACTTCCTTTACTTTTAAGTGAAAGATAAGGAGAGGATGTAGCAAGGGAACGTTTTCATTTTATATTTTATATTTTTTTCTTTAATTTTAAACAGACTCTGTAAGATGGCCTCACTCTGAGAGTGGCTTTCCAAATGATATGGAAAGTTTTCCAAGCACTTTCTGTGGCCGCAGCTACCCTCAGGAACCTAGGAAAAAGGGATTTGCCACACCAGATGAAGCCAGCAAGCTTGGCATCCTGCCCCTAGCTGTGTTCCACAGCTCCGAAGCTGAGGGGGTGGGGCTAAAACTTTCCTCTCCCTTCCATGCTGCAGGGAAGGCATTGTGTGTACAGCTGGGAATCAGGAGAAAAATCTTTGAGAGTGAACCTGTCCTCCTCAGATCTGAGTCCCCAATGCTGTGGGCCAGGCTTGCCCTGTAGAAGGGCACGGCTGGCAGAGCACAGCTGGCATCAGCCCATGCCCAGAGTTCCTGACCACTGCCCCAGGCAGGGCTGGCATCTGGCTAATGGGCTTAAGGATCAAGCTGTCCCTTCAAAGCAGAGTTCTCACAGGTCAGAAATCCAGCGTGATGCTAAGAAGTGCAGGCTGAGAGGTAGAGGGTTGTGCCAATTAGCAGATTACTGAAGGATGAATATCATCCGACTGCCATCACTCCCACTGGGAGAAACTGCCATTCTCCACACTGCAGCAAGGAGGACAGGGAGAAGCAGCACTGCCTGGTTTGGAACAGGGCTATCTGCAGGGGAGATTGCTTCTTTATTTTCTTACAATTTAAGAAAACAACTTGTGGGGAGAGGATGGAGTTAATCCCAAAATCTCACCTTTCCTGCTCTAGAATTACTCTTGGAGCTGCAAATCCTCTGTTGACTCCAAACTCAGGGCAAGCAACAGGATGCCACAGGCAACCCAAGTACAGCTAGTTAGAGAGTGACTGCCTGATGGGTGTCTTGACAGAAATTAAGAACTTTAAACCAAGAGGGTAAAAGTGCTGGGAATCATGTGTTTTGTTTATTAAAAAAAAAAAAAAAAAAGAGAGAGAGAGAGAGAGAGGGAAAAAAAGCACAGTAACTTTCTTATTTTCAGTTTTACAGCAAAACACAAACAAACAAACAGCACTTGTTTTTGCTGGTATTCCTTGCCAGAGCTGGGGCAGGGGGGAGGATAAGCTGGAGACATAATGTCTAGATAAAGGGGCAATCCATCCACACACACTGCTCTTCAGTTAGGGCTTGGAATTCAGAGATTTAATTTCCACACCTTAGAACTAAGATTGTTACTAAGAAGATGGGGCAAAGAGCACCACTGTCCTGGGTGGAGCATTGCAGCAGCCAGAGCCTAACCAATACCAAAACAAAAACAAGGCTCTCTTGAAAACAGAGATCTCACACCCAGAGATCCCCAATAGGCTCTCGTCACATTATATATAACTCCTTCACTCTCTTGAAGCTGAGAATACACTTTATGTGAGGGCTTGAGAAACCCACTCACCTACTCACCAGTGGTAAGTAGAATGATTTCCTGATGAGACTGGGGAAGGATGTGGCTCTTAAAATCAATTGCTGCAGAGTCTAGCCTTTAATTTGAACAAAACAACACAACAAGAACAAAAATCCCAGCCCATGTGATTGCACAGATAACTTCCCAAATATGACCATTGATGTGCTTGTGTTTCTGAGTCTGCAGACAGGCTTCTGCTGCTCCCAAGAAGCAGCACCGTGAAATCAATAAGACTCATTAAGGATAATCAGTACCCTATGGGCAGCAGCAAAACTGCCAAGAATCCTGCCAGTTTTGTCTTTCTACTGTTACTGGGGAAGCTCTGATTGACAAGGAAGGTAGATTTCCCACTTGCTTACATTCAGCAGTGAGAGGGAGTTGCAGATGTAGTCCTACGGGAAGGTCTAGCCACAGCATCCCACAAGGAATATCAGTATTTGCTCTAGTCAGACAAGGGCTTTGCAATTTCACAATCACCTACGCTTGTGTGTCATCCCACTGCAACTCGGGATGAAGCTCTTTTCTGTCTCCTTTTGCATCCTGGCATCCTGCTTATCCTTGAACTCCTCAGCAAGCTTTCCTGCCTCCTGACAGCCCACAAGGCTGGTGAGTTGATAATCTTCAATTCCTCAGCTTTGAGATGCACAGGGAGCTATACCATGAAAGACAGACTAGGCTGTTAAATAACACAAGGTGTGCTGGAGGTTGTTTTCATTCCCTCCACTCTAGCACTACAACTAGAGCATCTGCCACCCATTGTCTTCCCATATGTTGCTGGTGAACCACTATGGAGATATCTTGGGACCCAAGGAAGGAAGCCAGTGGTACCTTCAGCTTGTGCAAGGTCTTTCTCTCCCCAGCTCCCATCTCATCGACTTCCAGTTTTGGCTTGTTCCCTTCAGCCTAGAACCTCCTTGGGCACTGAGCTGGCCCTGCACCACACAACACATGCTCTCTGATACACACTACCACAAGTGACAAAACAGATGTGTAGAATAGATGTGTCATTGAAGATGAATCCCCAGAGAGATTTTCATTTCAGAATGAAACTACTACCAATTTTTAAAGATTCAGTTACTTGAAGGCATACATTACATACTTGTTACTTGTTTAAAACATATTTCACTATTTGATTTGAAATGGTACCTCTGAAGGGTCTGACTGGTTTCCTTCTTTGAGATATGACTCCAGGAAATGCACAAAGAAGACAGTAAGGTTTAAAGCAACAAGAATTTCCTCCTTCTCAATCCCTTTAAATAAAATGCACCATGACAGCATTGTTATACATTTACAGTTTAAGTTGATCATTCCTCAGAATAAAATAGCTTTTTCCAGGAACCTAGAACCTAGGTTTACACAACGGAGATAGTTTCCCATTAATCAATATTGTGGAAGAAAAGTGTAATAAATTGCTGTACATCCAATGTCTGTAATCTGTTTAGATAAAAAACCTGAACATTCCTATAATTCACACTTTTAAGGGGAAATAAATGGAAAGGCTGACAGAGACTACACTTCTCAGGAGAAAAACCTAGAGGACAGACATAAACCCCTGAGTGCTCCTCAACCATAGTAGCAGTTCATCAGAAGATGCACAGGGTGACTCTGAGGTAAAGGAAATGGAGAAGATGCCATTTCCTGCTTCAGTTCCTGCAGGGAGAATCTGGAGATAGGTTTCATCATCACAAATCCAAGCCACCACAGGCAGAGTAAATGTTTTGTTTGCCGTCCCAGGCCTCCAAGGGAAGCACTTGGTTACAAGTGAGAGTGGGTGAGCTCCGCTTCTGTGGAGAGGAAAGGCAGCAAGAGAAAGTGGAGGTGTGAAGAGCCAGGAATGGGGGTTGTCACTTTCAATCTTGGTTTCTAGGTCCTGAGCAGGGTAAGTACAGTGCAGCTTCACTACAGAAGATACACTTACTGGCCTGGGAAGTGGAATTTCAGGTGGTCAGTTACAGAAATGAGAGGAAAAAAAAAACAAACAACCCAAAACACCAAAAGCAATCACCTACATTTTCATTTCCAGAGCAGTTCAAATATTAAGTCTCAGCTACACATATAAAGGAGCCAGGTTTTGAAAAATGCCAAGTATCAGATTTCTGAACACAAGACCTTTGCACATAAGAATGTTTGAACAGGTACCACAAAACTGAAAGACATTTCTAGAAATGTTTTTTGTTCCTGCCAGTTCACATCAATAGTCACTGCCCTGAAATCAGCTACATGAGACTGGCATTCACTGTCACTTACCACACAAAAATCAGCCACATAACAGTGCACAAAAATGGCAAGTGATCAGTTGTACTTCACTGGAGGTACTAATGAGAATGTTATGATATGCCCAAGCATTAATAAACTTACACCAGGAACTGCTGACTACATGTGATTTTGGTTGGGCTCTTTAAGAAGCCTGAAGAATGGAGTGAAATTAGATGCTATTGGAAAGCACTTTGAGAACACCCTGAGAGTGGCCCAAGGGGCAGGGTTTGGAAAGCACACTAGGGATTGATGGGCTTTGTGCTACTGACAGACAAGGCAGGCTGTTTGGGTTTCAAACAGCTGAAAATATCCCCACTTTTGGTCATTAGCTATGTCTCACAATGGAACCTTTGGTGTTGCATCTCAACCACCTCCTCACATTCCTGCAACAAATAGTACAGCATTTAAAACAAACTGAAAACAGTGCCAGGTTCACCTTAAAATGCCTCACTGAAATAATTTCCCAAGTGGATTCTAGCACTTCCTCAAATAAAGTCTGTGACAGAGCCAAAGCGTTTCACTTGCAGTGATGTTGAGGACTGGGCACAGCCAGCCCATGCCATAAGGACAGGATCTGGCCTGCAAGGTAGTTTTTTTGGTGCCCATGTCAGCAGGGCAAACCAATTACCATTTTCAGTATGCTTCTGGTGTCTTGAGCACTGCCAGCAGATTGAAAGGATTGGGACTTAAAAAAAGGATTGCAGCTGATCAGGGCACCAGGCTTTTTCCTACCAACTAAATGGAACAACTGCCTTCTTTGGTCTGAGACACCAGATTTATAGATCCTACAATGTAGATTTAAGGTCATCCAGTAGTGTATACTTTCTCTTTTCTCCACAGCATATTTAGATAATCAGATGAATGGTTATTAGTGGTAACAATAAAGCAAATAAATCAATAAATCGGAGTAATGCAATTCCAGTAACCAGCAAGGGTAACTTAGGTATCAAAACTCAGATGTCAACCTAGAACTCAGATCTCCAATTAATTTTTAGAGGCCATGCTATTCATAAACAATCAACACTGAGGCCTACAGAAAACCTCACCCAGCTATGGGACAGGTACCCAATCCCCTCCAGGTCACTCCAGCTCCACAGTAGCCCACAGAACTCCAGCTTCTGCTTCTCTGGACTGCTGTGAGAGTGTTCTTATATAGGAAACACCATCACATACCTCCTTTCCTATAACAGCTTCCCTCCTCTCTCTCAGCTCACAGGGATGTGTGCTGATGTGGATGCATGACGAAGTGTGACAAAGTTCACTACACATTTCAGCTCTCGGTTAATTATCCAGTTTGCATCTGTTCCACTGTACTTCTGCCTTGCATCTCTTTCACCCAAGGAAATCCTGTAGAAATCTTCGAGAAAAGAAAAAAAAATCCAGGCAAATATAATGTTTCTCTTGGCACTTCTGCATTAGTGGCCAGCCTGATAGTTCTGCCTATGGAAGCGACAAGATTTGCATTGTTTGGCCTTCATTTCTCCTTCAGAAGCAAGCACAGAAACTATCAGCAGCAATGTTGTACAGACTGAAAGAAACAATATAAATCTGTCCAAAGCCTGCCCTGGAAGCTCTTCCAATAAAAGTTGAGAGACTCTTTTCTTGCAATTTGAACAAGTGATCACTCCAAACCAGAGCTTCCAGAATTGAAATAGTCCTGTGATTAATATAATTCTGGATTATGATCCACACTTCACATAAATCCCCTACCTGAGTAACAGCTACAAATCAAAACCACAACAGACATCATGGATAGGCCAAGTGAGCAGCCTTTTGGGCTGCCTGATTTTGGCAGCTAACCTGCAGCAGCTTCTGTCTTCCTGCTCCTTGCTGGGCAGAATGACCTCAGGACAGGAAGCTGGCAGATTTTGCAAATAACACACAGTGTTGAAGATCTGCTAGGAACCAGGTTCCTTGTGTCTACTGCAACCCAGCTATTGGTGGCTTACCCCATCATATATTATATTTTATACACTCCATGATGTTTATAGGCTGGACAGCTAAATATTTACCTGATCTAATTTACCCAATCAAACTTTGGGTCTGATAAATTTATTTAGTTACAGGTGACTCTTGACCCTTCAGGCCTTTCTGCTTCCTGAGGTCCATGATGAGTGTGTTGTGAAACCAGAGCCTGGCTCTCACCGCATTAGGGTCCAGAGAGAGAGGATGATAGAAATCTACCTTTAAGCCAGACCTGCCGTAATTTTCATCTCAGATGGAAAGACTTACAGCCCAGACTGAAGTTTCCAGCACTACCATTTTTAGGAGGAAGGAGGCAGACAGAGCAACATTCTCTCCAGTGCTTCCCTGCTTCTCCTTTCCACCCATCTACACTTCTCAAGGGGCTGGAGAACAGAAGGTCTCAAGGTGTCTATTTTCCTCTTAGCCACTCCTGCTAGACCAAGCCTCGAGGTGCCAGCAGTAACCTTGCAGTGAAGTAGCAATACATTAAAGAGAGAATGAACAGCATTAATACAGCTCTCCTTAAAGGAGCAGACTGATACCTTGACTAGGAGTAAGGACATAAAAAAAAGTAAATCACAGTGTCCTAACTTAAAACTACCTCTAATGCAGAGTTGTTACAGGACCTTTAAAGATAAGAGATGGGATTGAGAGAGGCCAACAAGAGGTAAAAATGTTCTGTGTATGAAGCCCTCAGTAATTCAGTGATTTCTCAGTAAAAAGCAGTCAAATACATGGAAGTGCCTCCATGGAAATAGAACAGCCTGTAGCAAAGAAACTCTGCTTTATCATTTACTTAATGACCTGGGGAAGGTATTAGTCAAAACATTTATTCTATGAAGCTACATTAAATCAACCACTTCAATTCCTTCTGCTCCAAAAGCTTTGGTCTCTGTGGAAGAGCTTTGCTCTACACATTCCACAGAAAGACAGGACAACCAGTCTCCTTTTTTCTAGACAAGTATTCTGTTAATCCTTACTAGTTTATTATTTTTATCCATAACAATCACATTGTTATGTAATTCCTAACTGCAGCAAGAATTGTGTAAAGACTAATGCCTAGATCTTACTGACAGAAAGAATTTTAACATCTTAGATTATGTTTAAAGAAACATAAGCACATCAGAGTTGTTCTAGGCAAAATATTCATTCTATTTTCCCAGATGATACCACTTTGTTCTGGCACACTGTCAGTAAAGAAAACCAGAATTATAAAGTTCTTGGCTTTGTTTTTACATTGTCTTAGAATAGATAAGCAAAGAACTGGAATGTCAAAATATGGTCCATAATTAATAAATTCATCTCAACAAATTCTTTTCTTCACAGTGCCAAGTATTGCTTGAGCCAAGAGTCCCAAATCACAGGGAAAGCAGGGACAAGTGAGGTTTTATTTGTTAAACTTTCAGATAGCAGCTTTACTCAGGCAAGTTTCTAGAAACTGAGGGATCTTCAGTAATTCAAAAAATGAGGAAGCTTTTCATCCTTTCTATAGGAAAGAGCACCCTTCTCACAGGAGGACAGCCATGATACCTTTAGGGCCAAGAAACACAGCACACAGGCAAAATACCACTTCCTGATCCTGAATTATTTAACCCATGCCCAGCCTTTGGGGTTGTTTATTGTTGTAGCAGTAATTTTCTAGTAAGTTGCTGGAATGTCTTTGAGAATGTGTTTGGCTCTGGCTAAATTAAAAATGTTTTCAATTATTATTATTTCCAACTAGAGCCACTCTCTTTTGGGATTTTGCAAGTGGCACCTGTATAAATTTTCTGCTCATCCAGTGAGAAGTCTCCGTAGAATCCTTACACCATGTGAGAGTCCCATGGGAATGGAAAACAGTTTACCCTAGATAGATGAATTTATATCCTTACATTATGAAAGCTTTTGCAGAAAGAATACTTTCTAGCAGGTGTCAAGCTTCTGTACTGTGTAATCTATCATCAAATCTCAAAGACATCTGGCCAATTATTTTATTTTCCTTTTAAAAACCAAGGAGGGGAAATAAAAGCAAATTTAACATTTACATTACTATTTGTGGAAGTGAAAATAATGTTTTTTCCAGCAGGCTATGTCATCTTTACTTCTTAGTGCAGCATGTTGACAAATTAAATATTTTCTAGAAAACTTCCCTGCTACCATTAAAAAATGGGGATTTTTCTACTTTATGACAGCTTTAATCAATGTTAAAATATTTTTTTAAAAAGGTGGGCAGATGCTGCTCACTTTGAATTTGTTTCTTTGGGGCATCTTTTCCTACGTACAGACTGAGTTTGGACTTTCAAATTCCTTTGTTTGACCAGACAGGTCAGCATTCCTTGGGCCTGCTTTAATTCCCCCAGCATCTGATTGGTGCAAAACATCAAAACCTTCTCCTGCAGTAGAATGGTAACAGCAGCAATGCAGATTTCGTGGAGTAGCTCTAATGGGAACTTAGTCCTGCATCACATTTGAGAACTTTCTGAAAGGTGCCAATGTAATTTAGGCTGTAATTCTCACTCTCAGCAACATGCAGGATAATGCAAGTTGTGCTGTCCCAGTAAGAAACATGTATGCCTTGACACAGCACTGGTTGGGGAGAGGTCAAGTTTTTGATGCTGCTTAGACTACAACTCTTTCCTGCCCCGAGTTACCTTGTGTGCACACACAGATCAAGGAGACAGATAACAACTCATCTGAATGAGGGAAAGAGTCCTTAAGAAAAAAACCACAGACCACCCAGTCCCCATTTCCCCTGAACCTTCCTTATTTTCTGTCTCCTAAACATTTTTCTCTGCAACCTTAAGATGCTTTGCTGTTCATGTCCACCACCCACCCCAAAAGCTCTCGATCACCACCACACTACACAACATTACTCCCTGCATGCTGGCCTCTGCAAAATGCATCCCAATTCCATAAGGACCAAAGACTCCTTAGAGCTTGGCAACTCTTGTAAGCAAATAGCAGCTACCTCTTAAGGCAGGGAGGCTAAATCGTGTGCAGTTTTTCATTGTTTTTAGATGTACAACTTGCTAAACTTACCAGTTCTATTTTTCTATTGCAATCCTCTAGCACCTACCCACTCATAAGCAGCAAATGTGGATGATCCATATTAAAAACCTGAGCAGATAATTTGCAGAGTAATAAAAAAGCGAATTGCAATTTGCAGGAAGGGGGGAAAAAAGTAGAAAAGAAGGGGAAAAAAAAAAGGCAACAGCAACCGATGACAACTTCCTCCTGACATTGATTAATTTCAGCTGGTGAGAAGTTCCACGCTGGGAACCACACAGATACTATTGCTGGTTTTGTCAGAGAATCCTTCTCATTTCACCTAACCCATTTAAACTCCTGCTGCTGTTGCAAAAGCATTACAAAAATAGCAGCAAAACTGTGCTTTCTGAAGCAAGCGGTGCAGAAAAATATCCTTCACAAAAGCAAAGTTTGCAGCGCACTGTAATTAAGTTCCATCCTACAGCAGGAGCATGGAGTTTCATTCTAAATATAGCAGAAAGCTCTCCCAAGTACAACCCCATTTCTAATGCAAGATTTACAAAATTAGCCAGGATATGCCAGCCTCCTCCTAGGAATTCTTTAAGAAGTATTTGGGGTTCCAGTGCGGGGAACTTTACAGCAGGGATTTAATGTAGTGGGCTCAAGCAGCACACACATAACACAAGACAAATCCCCTAAACCCTTGCTTTTTCCCCTAATATTGATCTCTTTATCCAGCTGCCAGCAACTGCTTCTCATGGCTTTTTACCTTGAGCTGCGAAGGTAGTAAGGACTCCATCAGCTTTGGATTGTCTCTCTTTAATTCAGTCTAAAGCAGAGATTTAAGCCAGCTTGGACTAGCTCATACTAAAATGCAGCATTGCTGACATGCACAATTGAGACCACACCAAATGTAAATTGAGTTTGGAAACTATCTTCTTAATTAGATATTCTTGATGTCAGGAAAATTAATCCACAATGTCAGAAATTTATGTCCAAAAAGGAGATAGCAGAGTCCTGTAACTTTATTCTAATAAAAGGAGAGGCCATAGGGCATCACCCTGCGGTCTCTCAAGTTGCTAGAGGATGCAGCCTTCTTTTTATCCTAACTTCCCAGCCGCATTTCCCTCTCTCTTTCCCCACTGGCTGAGGTACCTGAGAGGTACAGACTTCCCGAATCACCTAATACAGATCCCTTTCTAATGTGCATTCCCCCCTCCCTTCTTTCTCTTTTTGTCTCTGTTCTTTTTCTCCAAGTCCAGGAATTTAGCACAGCCTTGGGTGAGCAACAGTCTGTGTCAATTAGTGGAATTCCTGTGGAATTTATGGTTCCTCCTATTGCTTTTTTCACCTATCAGTATCTGAGTTTATCTACTAGCAGCCCCACAGTTTGTTTGTAGATGCCTCTCTCTCATTCCTTTCATTAATATAGATCAGCTCCAAATCCTAACTGCATCATCTGATGGCAGAATAATTATTAATTTCCACAAAGAAACTCTCTTTTAGCTCTGGAGAAATGGGACTCCAGCCTGTGTTTTATCTATGTTTCTGGTCCAGCTTGCAAGTCTTCTCCTCTGCATCCTGTGCCATTTCTGGTGCAAAGGAAGGAGGAAGGAAGCTCTAGGGTCATCCTCCATGGCAGTGCCCATGTTGCTGGAACTTCTTATGGAGGGGTGGGTAGGTGGCTACTGGTGAGAGTCTCTGAGGAGGTGGCCACAGCTCTGAGGTTTGACACCACCAGGCAGGATGAGGGTTTCCGAGAAGGTGTGCAACACCTTTACAACTGCTTTGGACTGCTGTAATGGCTCCAGAGCTGCTGGGTAAACTATAAAAATAGCAATGTGCTCCCAGCAAAAATCCAAATTTGATAGAGTCCAGCCTGTTCCTCCTTGCACTCCGTAAACTGAGCCCAGCTGCCGGCAACACGCAGCTCAAAACTGGGCCCTGGGCATTGCGGCCAATCCCATGGACCTGTGTAGCACCTAAGCAAGCTTGGCAGAAGCAGAATCCAGCTGCTCAGCTCCATCCCTGATCGCTAACCATGCTGAAACTACAGGAGAGCTGCAGGAACATGGGGATACCCTGGACATACCAAATATTGGGATGTGCTCAGGTACCTACAAGAGAAGCAATCATGTTTCCCCAGCCTACGCTGCCCTGGATGAGCCCAAGGATGTACCTTTTTCTGCCCTCCCTTTCCCAGCATTTAGTCTGTGCAAAATTCAGGCCTGCTGCAGTGCATGGCATTTAATGCTGACCTGCACACTGCATCATTCACCTTCCTGAAGGTGGGCATGACAGTGACGGCACAGAGCATCAGACCTGTCTGTCCCTGGGACATCCCACACTGTCTTGTGGATGGATGGCCAAATTTCCTGACACCAAACCTAGGATCCCACACATCTATGGCTGCTGTTCTTGTAAGTCTTAACACTTCTGCTGTTCTGTACAGCCCATGCAGGATGAACCTCTCTCCTACTGCATATACCAAAAGTCACATGGAAAAGTGAGCAGTGTCACAGCCTGTATTAATGTCCTTTAATAACAAAACTCCAAGCCCTGTATTTAGTAAGAGGCTCCAGGCTGTGTGTGGAAGCTGTGAACATTCAACAGTGAGCAAATCCACTGTTTACCCAAGGCTGTTTTCCTTGTGGTTGTTTCTTTTTTTCAGTAGCGTGCATGCATGCCTTTGGTGTTTACTGTCGGCAATTTTCAATGTGCTGACATGGCTAAAAGTGACCACAAAGCCAATGCAAGCAGGCAAAGAGGAGAAGCAGAAGCAGAAATGTCAGCAGGCACAGACTCCAACTTTGCAATCCTGCAGCAGTAAGGGCCAAGGTAACCCAGCTATCATGGAAAAGAACTGGATCCCTGTGTCACAATGGTCATAACTTGTGTGAGGGAGGAAAGAGCACAGCAGAACAGATCACACCACCTCCCCATCCTCTGAGGCAGTGTGTGGAGAATGCACAGCTTCCCCAAGCAGGGTCTGACATCCCAGCCCACAGGATCAATTCAGAGCCATGATTTCATAGTTACTCTGCTGAGAACTCCTTGCAAATCCCAGCGGTGATTTCAGAGCTGTTCTGAGAGCAGAGCCATGAACTCTCCTTATTGCAGGGAAGATCTGAGTCTCCTCAAAGTAACATTCAGCCTGTCTTTTTCTGGGCTGTGGCACAACCAGCACCTTCTGCTTACTGATACAGCTTCAGCTGAAACAACACAAACTAATTCCATCATGGAATTAAGAGGACAAAGGGAAGCCCTTTAAAAGTGCCTGGGACCTGATAAATAAGCTGCCCCCAGCAAAGACTCAGCCCATACAGCACCCTGATACAAGTTCTGGAGGGTTACAAACAAGCTTGTATTGATTAATTTTTTAAAAATATATATTTTCCAAGGCCAGTAATTGTAAGGAATTTTTCAGGATTAGATTTTTCCACCCTCACAGCTGTTTTCAGTCCAAGATATCAAAAAGACAGACATAGCAATTACTAATATTATCCATTTTCCTTTGTACCAGTCCCAGGACTTGCAGATTTGGAGCAACTTCTGTGCACATACGCATCAGAGGAGCAAATAATAATTTTTATTACTGTCCTCCATAATTATGGAGAGTAGAATTATTTATGTAGTGAAATATATCCACAAACTCTACTAAAATAAACTGTGAGTCTTTTACTTTTTGAGGAACATCTGCATCAATGGCAAAGATAAAGAAAAAAGAAATGCTAGGTTCATGAAGACCTCCCAACATTATTTCAGGCATTAGTCCAGTAAGGTATAGTGAATATAGCCCACTTTGTAGTGGACAGGGATAGGTGAGTTCTCCAGAGAGCTCTCGGATCCTCTTAGTTCCTGCTCTAGAAATGCCTCTGGCACCCATGGAAACAACCAGGATCCACCTGGCTTTGACTGATCAGCACAGCAGTTGCTTTCTTTACTGCTTTGTTACTCAGTCTTTCTTATCCCTTCCAAAACTGCAGCAAAAACATTCCCCCAAACTGAAGCCAGCAGGGCAACACAATTATGATAAGATTCGCAAAATATAATCATTTGCATATCCGTGACTGACAGAGAAGATCATTAATTAGGCATTCTGAGTATATGTATATATGTATAAATTAGCATCTATTCATCATTTAGACTGTAATAGGTTTTTTATATCTGAATATTAACTATGTAGGAAAATTACTAAGTTTTCCATGGAAGGGCATCCAACAAGAAATTTCATCAGCAAAAATAAAATGAGAATTACAAAAATAATCAAAATAGCAGAGTGAACACTGAAGAATCTGACCTTGGTAGTGCCTATCCCTGCTCTGTTCCACCTCACTTGTTGCAAGCTCTCTGCTACCTCTTTCACCACCCAAGCACATGCACCCCCAACAATTCTTTATGGTAGGAGCATTTCAGCAGTACTATTTTTGACTGAATTTAAAAGGCAATGTAAAAACCTTCAGGATTTCACACATCTGCTATCCACAATCCCTACACCTCATTAAGATTAAAGAGAACAGAGACTGAGAGCAGAGCTTCTAACTCCACCACTACCTAGCAGAGCTCCCAAAGACACACATCTTACACCAGCCCAGACTGATTCTTACTGGGGAGAATAATTAGAAGGAAACAGGACTTTTAAGATTTTTTAAAAGCTGGATGTAACCTCTTTGCAGGAAGTAAAAGACACTTCAAAGACTACACTTTCAGAAGTGAAAGAAATCTGGTGATTTTGGAAGTGTGAGATGACAACTTGAAAAATTACCAAAGTTCACAGCTCTTGAATAGAAATAAACAAGGCAGGAATGTTGGTAGCATTTATAGGCAAAACTAATGAAGATTTAACTGCCAGTAATAATATTAACAAAGTTTGCTCAGAGCTACAAAATGCATAAAGGATAGACAAAAAGAAAGATAACAAGGGGGTCTCAGGTGGCAAAAGCAGAAGCAGCTGCTTTGCTGTGCTGCTTTACCCTTTCCAAGCATCTGGCCTGTACTTTTAGGAACACTGATGATTGCAGTCAGCCAGTGAAATGGAAAACCAACAGAGAAATGGAAAACGAACAGAAACAGCATCCTCCAAAGGGCAGATATTTAGCTAGCAGAAAATCAAGATGAACTTCTTAACATGGAAGTTCTTACTGGGCTACCCACATGGCACCGCATTAGTAAATATAGAAAATGGAAAGCACACTAGCAAAAGAAAAAAGTGTGAAACCTGTGTTTTCTTTTGTTATTTTTCTGTTTCCATAATAGGGATCACTGGCTGTTCCTTGTCCATCACAGTGGTGGTGGCTCCTATGTGCAATGGTTAGGGAGCTGCTATCCCAGCACCTTCTGCATTGGTAAAGATGGAAAGTTCATGATCACATTATGTAAGTCAGTTCTATGTGATATCACTGAGAACAGAGCAACTATGTGACTGATACTTAAGTTATTTAAGGTGGACAATGAAAACTAGTATCTGGGAAAGAAAAAAAAAAAAGGGAAAAAAAAGAAATTTAAAGACTATCTGTTTGGGTTTTTTAAAATGCAGGTTTCTTTGTGATTCAAGTTTCCTGAATTCAGCTAAATTTAGATTCAGGAATAGCAAGCACAAAGTATGTACTCTCACAAGCCCTCTTCATTCCTCCTACTCTGACTCAGAGTGTAAGCCCACTGACCTTGCTCAGCATCTCTGCCCTACGCTATTATTACCACGGTATCACCTTTAAAATATTCATATATAGAACCCATTACAATACTGTAAACTTACTGAAGCACATACACATGTACATCCAAAAGAAGCAAAACTGGTAGCATCATTTAGTGGTCTAGGTTTCTTCTCTTCAACATAAAAGAAAAAAAAGCCAACCAGAAGGAAAAACAAACAAACAAACAAACAAACAAACAAACAAACAAAAAACCACAAGAAGGAAGGAAACTCTAGCTTCATTTTCTGCCTTTCTGCAAATGTAAATCTGTCTGTCATATCTCATCTCTGCATTTTGGGGTTGTTTTTAGAGCTCAAGCTCCAGGTCTGATCTGGACAGTTGAGGAGCACTGACAGCTCCCACTAAACACACGCAAGAATGACTCCAGCTTTGCCAGAACTAAGCAGGGGGTGGGTACAACTTTCTAAAGGTCCTTCAGAATAAACAGAAAGAACTTGTGATTTTCTGCATGCCAGCTTTTGAGTGCATGTCTGCTGAGCATGATCCCTAAAATTACATGGCTTATGAAGGCAGAGAGAAGACAGGCCACAGCTACAAAGCTGCACTGAGTGGTATGTGGACTAAGGTAAAAGAGTATCACAGGTAAGAGAACAGCATACAGACAAAAAGGTCATTTCTCCTGGTGTCAAGGCATCAATCTTAACCACCAAAACGAAGAAGATCATTTATGTGAGGGTTCTCCATGTCAAGAAAATCCATCCACAAATCCAGGCTAATACCTACCAGGCAACAAGCCATAGGAACCACACAAATTAATCAGAAAATTCAACTATGTAGCAAAATAAAAACGAATGAGGTAAACAGGCACAACCTGGACGAGGTGGGGGGCTTTTCAAATGTCGGGATTAAATATGACCAGGACAGGTCAGGGTAGTCTACAGCATCCAGTGCTCAAAGCCTATTCACAGAAGTGGAAGGTTCCTGTTTCAGCCTTTTAACGAAAGAGCAAAGGCAAGTCCAGCTCATGGCCTCACAGATTTTATCACAAGGACTTGTTCTTCTGTGCTTAAGAAGCTGCTAATGATCTGGTTGAATGGGCGTGAATCCCTGAAGGTAGGATCCTTCAAAGATAGAACAAAAATCTTTGATTAAGGCTTTGACGAAAATAAAGCACCTTCTGACAGTTTGGGACAAAACCATCTCCGAAAGCTGAACATAATTCAAGCTCTTGTATCATCCACTGGCTATAGGAAAGGGATTGATTTCTTGGAAAAGACTGTTCTGGCAAGAGGATGAGTGCCAAAAGGGAATAAAACCTCTATGAACATTTACATGGAAGAAACGGACCACCCTTGGTGTGCCAGGCCACAGCTTTTCCTTTTCCTTTTTTCTTTTCTTTTTGGACAATGCTCTCAGGCACATGATTCTTTTGGTTGCCCTGTCCAAAGCTAGGAGTTAGACTTGATCCTCATGGATCCCTTCCAATTCAGGATATTGTACAATTCTATGATTTTCTTCAGGGGCTATTAAACTACCATTCCCACTGCTGCAGCAAGCCTCCTTCAAGAGTTTGAGACAGACTCTACTACAAGGCCAAAGCAGTTGTCTCAATGGCCCACCACAACCCAGCCCTCATTCCCAGTAAAAAGCCTACAGTGCATGAACTCTTCTGGGAGATATCATCCTGAGAAAGAAAACAGACTGAAAGAAAATGAAAGGGAACCACCTACAAGGGTCCAGTAACATCAGAGGGGAAGGTTACTCAAAGTCTGAAAAAAAAGAAGTAGAAGCAACCCATCTGTCTATTTGCTTGCTGGCTCTTGCCAAGTACCCTTTCGTGAGCCTCAAACCCCTGAATTTATCAGAATCCTGCTCTAGCTAAAGCAACACTAGTTATACAACTTGATCTTAATTGAAATATTTGGTGCCTGCTGATATGTTCAAACAAATTCACCAGATCTTGATTATGTGCTGGCAATTAAAGCCATTAAGTCAGTAGACAGACAGCAGGTTATTTCACTGCTATTTGACAAAGCCAGCCGACGCTCTTTCCCCCTGTCTATGTGACAGCACGGTAATTAGCAGTAATCAAATACTATTTGTGTGAGGTGTTATGAGTCTGCTTCCTTAGCTAGCAAGATACCTCTGCCAACTGCAGAACACAGAAATCTACCTCTGGTCAGACCATGCACAAGATAGAATAAGGGGGAGAAAACAATGAAACAGGAGGAACAAAGGATGATTGCTCATTTCAGGCTGAAGGATTTCTTGAAAGTAAGATTAAAAATTAAGAACATTTTTGTATTTCTGAAAGCTATATATGAAAAAAAGTTAAGCTAAATTACAAAACCACGATCAAGGAATATTGCAAAATACAATAATAATTAAAATTATATTCAGCATTTATGTATTCTCTGCTTGAGGAATGCATGCAGCTTCTATTAGATTTTAATGGGTGTTCTACTCATGCATCAAGCACAGACTAAAGCCTAACAGTGCATTACATTTTCAAAGTGCTGTACAAACATTAACTAATTAATCCTCATAACCACCCTGCATTGGAGGTAAGTGATACATGAAGTGTATATCTGAGCAAGCCCAAGAGCAAGACAGCACCACTCTGTGCTCTTCAACACAGATCAGAAATTAATCACATTTTTGCTGTACCGAATTCAGATGTATTCTACAAGAGCAAGAGAGGGATCCATGGTGAGCCAAGTTCACTGAAGCCAGCAAGAAAAGAAGTAGATTACAGCTCGCTCTCTCTTTCTTCCTTCCTTCCCTGGAAGGAAGCTCTGGTGGGCCATTCTTGGTGAGAGCAAAGTATTAATGCCCACTGCTTCCCATTTAAATTTCTACTGAGGGAGAGAGCTCTTGAACCCTGGGAAGAGAAAGGAGAAGATCCATAGAAGCTTCATCACTGCAGACTTCTCTGTCAGTACCACTCCATTTGACATCTTGATCTTCGCTGCTTTCTGCTACTGTTCATCCTGGCAGGCTTTCTGCCTTGAAAACCTTTAGCAAAATCTGTATATCAAAGCTGAAACAGGACCCCAGGAGGAGAAACTCAGCCCACGATTTGGGCATTCCAATTACAACACCTGAGTGATTTCTCTTTAAATAGTAATCTAGCAGTGAACATGTTTCATCTTTCCCTGGTGAAGAGACAGTGAGGGCCGAACACCCATCCTTAAGAGGCCATAGGCAGGTGTAACTTTACAAGCAGAAAACTACTTTGACGCCATGTAGAAAAGTCCCAGGACATATATGTTCAAAGAGCATTTTATAAGTATAACAAGACTTATATATAAGTATAACACAGCAGTATGTGTTGAGAGAGGGGGGGTGCACTTGGGGACACAGTTTAGCAATGAACACGGCAGTGCTATGTTAACAATTAGAGTAAATGATCTTAAGAGACCTTTTCAAACCTGAGTGGTTCTATGACAAATGTTAAATCAGTAGGGATAAAGGAAAAGCAGACCAGGTAAGTAATGAAAGCGTTGCACTGCACCATTTTCATCACTATTCTGCTTTCCAAAACTCACTCAGCCCAGTACACACCACAGTGAAATGGTGCAGCAGCAGGTGCTCTGGCAAAATAACACAAAGACATTAACCATGTTTAAGTTTTCCCCAAGGCCTTGGAAGCTCAGTGTCAGAGTTGAGGCACAGATGAAATCCATGGGTCTCTGACAAGATGGTCTTCTCCGTGGAGAGAGGCCAAGATCAACCTTCCTTTCTGCACATGTGACCCTGATCTCAGCAGCAGTCATGGGCACTTTTCCATGGCTGAACTTGCCTGCAAAGTGACGTGTGCCATTTACAAGCCCAGAGCAGATGGGTGCTCAGGGAGAAGCATGAGGAAGAACAAAAAAACCCCCTCATATTCAAAAAAAATGCTCTTAAATCCGTGCTTTATCACCTTTTGGCGTCATATCAAACACATGAATAGATGGTATGAAATATGAGAAATTTTCTTTAAAGAATGATCAGAGTTTTGTTTAAAAGTCGTTCATATAAATTATAATTCATGTGCCAAATCTTCAGCTATAGGTGAAGCTCAAAACTGGTTTACCCTGGCTGCTTTAGCATGCAGGGTTTGGGGCTTGGATGGCAATGGGAACTGTGGATGGCTCAGCTGGTGTGTTTGGTCTTTAAAGACAAAACCACATTTGAAATATTCTGTTTGCATTTGCCACAGGCTGCCTAGAAAGTTTACAGACACATATCCCAAATACATATGTACTTGCATCACTCCGCCATATCAATGAAGTTTCAACAAGACCATGTGTAAATCTGTTCAGAAAATGAACTTTCACGTGTCCTAGAGCTTCCTGGACAATAAGTGTACCAGGCATAAGGAAGAAACAGTAGTAAAAACAGTGACACTCCTGATCCTTGGGATGGAAAATAGATACGAATTTTGGCTTGAACAATTGAAAATGGAATTGAACTTTCTGAGTAGTGTTTTTCTGTTTGTAAAAATCAGGTTAAGACTTTCCAAACTGTGCGTTCTCAACTGTCTGCAGGAGGTAACAACAACTTTGTTCTGCATTGGAACTAAGAATTTGTGTATTATTTTTAGCTGGCTTTCTTTGAAGGAGGAAAAGATTTCCCCAAAATCTTGTTCTGGTGAGGCATGCATCAATAAGCATAGGGAACAGAAGGGCAGCCTTTACTACATGCTGCAAAGCCTACTGTGAGTTCTGCCCTTACAGCTCTCAGTTTTACAGACAAGTGTTTGCCAGCAGCTTCCTCAGCCCCTCCCACCCCAACCAGGCCAGGGGATCCACCTTCCCTTTCCTGAGTCAATGGAAGCCCTGAAACAACCCCTGCACATAACTCTTGCAACACCAACTTCACAGTGCCCTGTCTTCAGAAAATGAAGACAGCTAAAGGAAATTTCTTGCATACCTTCCCTAAACCTGTTGTTTGATATGGAGAGAGAGAGAGAGGGAACAGCCCAGAGAAATGAGATTGTGAGACACCAGTCTCATTTCAAAAGAGCCCTCCCTCTCTGCTAGCAAATATTCAGCAAATGTTGTGACCATTTAATTTCTATCCTCTCTCTTCCTCTCAGTCAATAACTATATAATTTCCATAGATGTTGAGGAAATATTCTCTGATCAGCTGAAATTCAGTATAGACAAATGCAAGGTAATGCACATAAAGAGCTGTGGTTGCCTCATGCCTGCTGATGGATGTTATCTTAACTCCAACTGCCCTGAAAAATTCTTCAGCATCGCTGTAGCCAGCTGAATGAAAACACCTGCTCTACACAGAAGGACAAAGAAGTGGCAAAGAACTGGCAAAGAAACAAAACAACAGGATGGAAGAATGTGTTAACACGAGGACTTTTTTTTTTTAAGTTGAGGGGTAAGTAAAGCTTTCATGAACACTCCCCACTCAAGTACGCTGCCCCATTTCAAAAAGCATACATGTTATTACAGGCATGGAGAAATTTCCATCTGAGGAAGGATTTTAGATATTTTAACTATTCAGTTTCAAGAGAATTCAGGTCAGGACTGACATGATAAAAGCTATGCGCAATAATACATGTTTTAAGGAAGGTCTAGCTCCCTTTATCTTATTCTTTTCCTGAACAGAAATAAATGAAGACCCTGACATTTAATGAAAATACATCTAAAGTGCAGTATGATTTAAAACAATGTTCAGTGTCTTGTTGAGACACAGTCTCAAAGATTTCAAAAAATATTACATGTTTACAGCTAGGGAGATTTATAATTTTGCTACAAGTTTGCATAGGTTGTCTACCCTTCTGCATCACCCACAGGATAACCAGGATAACCAAAGAAAGAATATAATTCCTCCTTGAAGGTGTGTTGATTTGGCATGGCCTGGTTTTTGCTAGCAGGGGAGAGCCACTGTTATTAATAAATTTATTTTATACCTTTAAATTTGAACCTGTTTTGCCCTTAGAGTGTTTTCTCCCAGTCCTCATGTCAACTCACAAACTCTGTTAAATTTTCCCCTCTCCTCAGCCCAGCTGAGAGCAGGAGAGTGTGAGCAAACAGCTTTCATGGGTGCCTGGTGTTTGGCCACTGTCAAACCTTGACAGAAGGCCCCACTATGGCATCTCTCAGGACTCCCAAAGTGCCTATGCAAGCTGAGCACCCAGTTCCTTCTGAAATCCATGGCAATTATGTGCTGAGATCCCACAATACTGCTGACACCCCTTCATTACCCCCATAACACAAACCCACATCCTCAAACATCTAAAGCTCTGCCTATATAGGGCCAGAGACAAGCAGCAATAGAGCCTGAGGAACCAGACAGCTCTGAAAGCAGAAGAGTCCAGCTCAGCATGGGCTCTGTGGATTGTGAATGGAGGACAGGAGGGACAAGTCTGCCTCAAGCCACTATGCAGAATAAAGCTGGCTGGATCACCTCAGCAAATCCTGTGCTGGGGCTCTGCCCACTACTGGAATGACTGGAAAGCCAGGGGAGCCAGTCCAACTCTGAGGATAACCTTCTTCTTTGGTATGTCACACAGCTTCTGTTTGGGACGAATGTGACACATCCACGTCTCCAAGTTCACAAGCAACGTGACAGGCTCCCCGTTCAAAGCCAAGATGGAGTTGTATCAGACATGACTCTGACTTGGTTTTCAAAAAGACCTAATTCTGCTCTCACTTGAACTTTTCACTAATGCAAATGAATTAACTCCAGCTATATGCTAATATCACTAAGAATACAATTCAGAAATCACAGAAGGCTATTTTCAGGATTTTCTTTTATTTCATGAAAGACCCTTAACTCTCCTAGTCTTTCAAAGTAAGCCAAAACATTCAGATGTTGCTAATACAAACTGCGTCATACAAGACACAGACATAAAGAGTAAAACAAGTGCTATAATTTAACATTCAGGCAGTCACTGCACAGCCCCTATTTATTGTTGCAAGTGAACAAAAGTTTAGAATTGACTACTCTTTCCAGAGAAGTAAAGGACAGCCCTGCACCCCCCTCCTCCTCCCCACCCCAGGCTTTCTGTCTTGTTTTTGTTTTTCAAATTGCATAAACCAGTCTCTTGGTTTGTGCAATTACAAGAAGAATGTATAAATGGAGCTGCTTGGCCTAGGGAATTTCTCCTAACACAAAGAAATCCAAAACACTGATATTTGCTTATTTGTTTGCTTTCAATGCTACTGATGGCTTCCCCTCACAAATCCTTTCTCTCTTTTGCCCAATTACTCAATGACAGAGTTGCCCAGCTCCCCTCTGAGCTCCACTTCAGCACTTTCAGGCCTGAGCTGACCACAGTAACACATGCAGAGTCTCGTTCTGCAAAGTCAGTGACCCTTCCCCATCAGTCAAGGCTGCTCCTGCCAAGCTGAGCACTCTGCAGGCCCACCCTTCTAGCTTGGGTTTTACAGTCAACAAAAACATTCCCTTAATTTCATAAAGGATTCCAGAAATATGGAAATCTAAGCTCAAATCTCTGAGGAAAGAAGCCAATTTACCCTCCCAGTGGACAGAAAGCACATTAGCAGACTTGGGCTCCCTGGTTGCAGTGCCTGAGCACGTACAATGGAGGAAAACTCATCTCCTGTCCCTTTGTGTGACATTTGCCTCATCAGGAGTGGCCAAGCTACTCGGAACACAGCCCTTCCCATGCACACTGAGGGCATTTCAGGAGCATGCAGGAGCAGTGTACACAGTCCACAGGGGAGTCTGAAAGGATTTGTACAGGTCGTCTGAGGAGAAGGAGAAGTGATGCTGCCGACCAGCACATACCAAATTCTCTTTGAAGCCCAAGACCATGTTGTGGGGACAGAGGCTTCTATTACTCTGGGCACAGGTGGTGGCAAGAAGCACAAGAGCCTCTCTTCTACTGTGACAATATTCTGTCCTGTGTGACTGCAGTCACTGTGTCTTCCTTCCCCTTACACTGGGAGTGAGAGCAGCAGTCCATATTGCTCACTGTTCTCCAGGATTTACATGCCAGAAAATTACATGTCCTCTTTTTTTCTCTCCCTCCCTCTCTCCCTCCCTCTCTCCCTCCCATTTCCACACACAGAGCAGGCATCCCCTCCTCCTTTCCATTTATCCTAAGTGCCTGCAGGAAGCTGGGGACCACATCTGCACTGCAAGCCACACCTGCTTCATCACACCAGGCTCTGCTCTGACTCATGGCAAAGAAAGTTTCAATTCAAGGGGTGAGGTGAAGAGATGGAAAATATCTGGGAAAGTAAATGGGATTAACATCAGCAGTACTGTGTAAATCATCGTCTTGTGGGTGTCTATTTCTACTCACACCAGCTAAAAGCAATAAACCAAAGCATAAACAAGACACCTCCCCCAGCACAAGTTACATTAAAGTAATGCAATTCCCAAGGCAGCCCCAGCATCAGTCTGTTCCTGTCCTAATGCAGAGTTGCAAAATTCTACTCATCCACTCAAGGCAAGTAATTTTTTGATGGACAAGTGAAATAAGTAGATTTTTTGTTATATGTCCCACTAAAAGGCTGATGAATAAATCTTTCTGTAGTTATCTTCCATAGCAGTTTTTCTGATCAGTGTCAGGAATATTTAATAGGTATTTAAATGTACTTGTTTGTGTTCATATAGAATTGCCTTTTTGCACACCAATGAAAGTCCAAGTTTTTGCCTCAGCCGTACTTCATCTACTGATGTTTCCTATTTAGGAAGAGCAAGCTTATTCCAAAGGCATGTAATGGGACACTATTAGTCAAACCACCACCATTTCTTAGAACACCCTGAATTCATCTGCTCTTCTGCTAGAAATAAAAAAAAGGGAACCACTATCAAAGAAAAACAAGAGACTGTGTTCTCACTTCTCTATCTCCAGTGTGCACTTGGAATTCACACACAGATGACTGTACAATACTGTTCACAAGAAACTTTAAAAGGCAAGCCCACAATTTACATAAATGAATTTGTTGTTTTCAGCAAAATATGTCCTAATGACTGAAATTCTTTCTTGGTCATGCTGTAGAACTAAAATATTTCTGAAAGGTTCTTCAGCTTTCTTGCCTTCCTATTTATAGACAGATAAAACTCTTTCAGAGCTGAAGCACAGTAAATTACTGCTTCAGATACTGTGACTTTCCTCTGCTCCCAGTTATGCACATTGATATGAGCTGTAATCCAGGTGTAGTCAGATTCCAAAGGCCTACATCCTTTTAGAATCTGAAATGCATGTTTTTTTCACTTAAGAATAAAAATCTATCTCTTCAATTTAAGGATTCTCTAGTCCTGTCATCCAAGTACATATTTTGCTACCTAAACAGAATTAGTCAAATAAAAATCTGCTCCAGTGGTTAACTGCCTCCAAAGATTATTTTTTTATCCAGCTCCTTCAGAGAATAAAGAGTATAAAGAGAATTTAAGCACAAAACAAGCATAGCCTCTCTGTTGCTAGTGGCAAGGAAAAGAAAACGCAGACAGCAAAGATACTTCCTAAATGCAGTGTGGAATAGATTCCCTCTAACCAGATCTGTGCACTCACACAAAGGCATCTGCCAGCAGAGCTAGGGCAGGCAGGCACCAGCCAAGGGCTATTTTAAAAGTGCAGCTTATGGAGCATTTCCTCAAACCAAGCTGAAAACAGTGGAAAAGGACACTCTGGCTGGCACATCTACAAGTATACTCTGGCTCTAGCAGCAGGGCCCAGTGTGACATCCCAGCCTGAGGTGACGTGCCAGCGGGAATGTGGCCTGCGTCATTCCACGGCCACCCTTTCGGCTGGACATAACCCTCCCGGTGTCCCTACTGGGTGCCCTGCTGCCACCTTCCACTTCAGTGCTGCCTGGCCACCAGGGAGCCACTCCACACCCTGCCTTTATCCTTTATCCTCAGCCAGTTCCCTTGACAAGCCTGAATGGCCAAATTTAACCTGCTCTCACTGCATGCTTGGAAAAGGAGAAATTTTTTAAAATTGTGCTGCCTCCATTTCAAGAGCATGGTATCAAACACTGAACTTTAGAAAAACTCCCCTGGGACTGTTCGGACTAGGGAAAACATGCTGTTTCCAGTGAACTGCCTTAATTCCATTGATTATCACACTTTACTGCCAATATAGAAGCACTTAGCCCCTCTCACACAACACTAGCAGGGCAAGTAAATGTTATAGACTGAAACACCGTTTCAAACATGGCTTTACTAGTCTGGCCTTAAATGAGCCTGAGATAAAAGAAGCTCTCCTTTGTTACTAGACTTGAGCTGAGAGTTATTTGTAGAGATGTATACTGTCTTTAATGTCACCATTTATTGCTCATTTATATGTGTCATATAAACATCCAGCCTCTTAGGTGGGTGCAAAGATACAAATTTCAGTTCTTAACTGCAGGCATGTGAAAAGCATGTTAAAAATGCTCTTCTCTTTCTTGTTCCATCAGCTCTTGGTTTAAAAGAAGGTGTGACTGCAAGGATTCATTAATTATACTAATTTGAGTTACATGCCAAGATGCTCTGTGCAAAACTCTGCATTGCTTTAATTCTCTACAGATTTAAGTGTAACTGCTTTAGACAAAGTCAATCAATATCTTTTCTGCCTGTATTAAGATGTTTTGTTCTTGGAAGACTCCTGGTTTATATCACAGAGTCATGGCTGAGAGTGAGCCTGATGGGGCTACAACCACTAATGACTTAATTTTTTTGGATGTTCTTAGTCCCTAAATTGCAAGGCAATTTTCACACAAATACTTTAAATTGAAAGAGTGTGGGTTTAGATTAGAAGTTAGGAAGAAATTCTTTGCTGTGAAGATGGTGAGGCACTGGAACAGTTTGCCCAGAGAAGTTGTGGATGCCCCACCCCTGGAAGTGTTCAAGTCCAAGTTAGATGGGGCTTTCAAGCAATCTAGTCTAGGGGGAAGTGTTCCTGCCTGTGACAGGAGTGTTGGAAAGAGATGGTCTGTAAAGTCCCTGCTAATCCAAACCATTCTATGATTCCATGAATGATAGGGCCCCAGGACTTCACCCCTGGCAGTACTAGCTGCCTGCCCTGGCAGAGGAAGAGGCTGGCTGAGCAGATAAACCACTAATGACCTGCATCTCCATCTCTCCTCCCTTTCCCTCCTGCATACAGTGTAATGCTGGCTGCACTGCTCCCTTTAGGCAATGTTCACACATTCGAGCTGCTGTAAGAAATAAAAACCCTGTGCCTTCATAAAGGTGCTTCCTGCATGAGTTTGCTCACCCCTCTGTTCTTGTGAAGATCACAGCTGCAATATAAAATACATGATTTGTAACTGTTCAGCAGAATTGTTCTGCCAGGGCTAGCTGCAAATAAATTAAAGGAGGTGTTGAAAGAACGGAGAAAAGTCTTCTCTTCCTTAGAGCCTGCAGCTGGAGGAAAAGAAGAAGGACTGCTCCTTCTTCCCCCCATTCCCAACATACACATTCCTCTCTCTACAGTTCCTAGAGAATGATCTTCATGTTCCAGTAATGAAGATCAAACACGGTCAGGGACTGAAATGGTTCATGCCTCAAACACTGTTATGAAGGGGTTTTGCCCATTATAGCAAAATCCATATAAAGAAGCTACAGGCACAGAACCTCACCCCTCCTTGAAGATTCCTGACTGGAACTTTGGACTGTGAGCTAAGCCACCTAGATAAGATAAAGGCAACACTATTGTTCAATCATCTCAGGTCCAGGGAGAAACAAACAAGGCTGTGGGAGAGGAAATGCATCCACAAGAAAGCCAAACACAGCAGAGAATCATCCCTGGCTGGGTTTGGGGTGGAGGAGACCACAGTCCACAGAGGCCAGGTTTACACAGAACCACCCTCTCCTTCGAACAAGGGTGGGGGGAGGAGATTTTGGGGTCATGTCATAACCTCTGGTCAGAGGCAGTGAACACCCATCCTCCCTTACAC